>VMDO01039817.1:0-12409 GCA_007922755.1 Pedetes capensis
ATATATATATATATATATATATATATATATATATATATATATATATATATATATTTGGTGTTGTTGTTATTGTCTTTGTTGTCTTTAGGTGCCTTCAGGTTGGGCCCAACTCATAGCAATGCTCGTAGGGTTTACAATGACTGATTTTTTCAGGATTGTTTCAGGAGTAGGCTGCCAGGATCTTCTCCCATTTTTGCAGTGCTAGGGATTGAACCCAGCACACACACAAAGTGACAGGCTACCATCTGAGCTAAACCCCAGCCACATACACACACACATATACACACAAGTGTGTGTGTGTATATGTGTGTGTGTGTATAGATAGCACTGGTGGCACTGTGTGTGACACATGTGACACTGGTGGTTGAGCCCAGGGCTTTGCATATGTTTTGCAAGTTCTGGTTGTAACAGTCATACTTGGTGTTGTTAGGTTGCTGTTGAGTTTGGTCCAACTCATAGTGACCCTATCTATGTATAACAGACCCAAACACTACCTGACACTGTGTCACACCCAGCACTATGTCAGTGCTTCTCTGATATTTATAGGGTTTTGGATGGACGATTATTTCAGGAATGTTTTAGGAGTGGGCTGCCAGGTCTTTCTCCCATTTTTTGGTGCTTGGAGTTGAACCCAGGGCCTCAGTCTGCACAGAGCAAGCACTCTACCAACTGAGTTAAAACCCAGCACTAACAATTACATGTTGTTGTTGTTGTTGTTGTTGTTGTTGTTGTTGTTGTTAGCTACCATTGAGACGGGATCCGACTCATAGTGACCCTATGTGCAACAAGGGAACCAGTATTATCAGTGTTTCTCTGCAGTTCATAGGGTTTTCAATGGCGGATTGATTTTTGGGAGTGGGTTGCTGGGTCCGTCTCCCAAGCCTACAGCACCTGGTGTTCCCAGGCAGTCTCCCATCCAAGTATTAACCAGGCCTGACCCTGCTTAGCCTCCGAGATCTGACAGGAATGGATGCCACAGGGCTAGGGCTGCAGGCAAGAACTACATAGCCAACTTGAAATCTGACTTGAGAGAACAGGAAATATATCTGGGGTGACTGAAACAAAAAGAAAAACTGAATGCCATTCTCTAAAATGAAAACATTCTTCACAAATGAAGGCCAAACAAAAATATTTTCAGTCTAATAAAAACCTCTCTGAATTCATTATCTATAGGGCAATATGAAGGGAAATGCTAAAGGGTTATTTTCTGACAGAATGAAAATGATTGAAGAGGTAAACACCGTGATGTATGAAGGGATTATGAGCAAAGAAATGAATAAACAATAAGTATTTGAGGAAGTCCAAAATGATGTTGAACATATAAACCAGTAAAAACTATAGCTTATGATCAAAATGAAAATATAAACCAACTACATACTAGTAACTTAATAGATAGGAGGCATTAAGTAGATTTGAAATGTAAAAAAACCATAAAAATATTTTTGATATAGTATAGTTTATGAGATGTGTTGCAATTTTATGATACTAGCATAAAATACTAAAATAATGAATAATTAGAAAGTTAACAGATTAGAAAAAAGGAATAATCAAAATAAAAATATAAAAATAATATAAAACAAGTAGAACAAAGATCAAAGTGGCAAGTTTATACTCAAGCGTGTTGGTAATCATATCAAGTATAAGATCTTCACATATACTATAAGTTTAACTTTAATTCTTGATGGTAAGGCAGGTAAATAATGTAATCCAGTCCTCACACTAGCATTTGAGGAAAAATATTCTTCACGTGCATCTAAAAATAATGACTTTAAAATTTTCATTTGTCTTGTACTTTTAAACTAATTAGGGAAACTCTCTTAGGGAGATGACAAAGATCCTCCTCTATCTCAAGATACCTGTTAAAATGTGTGAGTAACATTCTTACCACTGAAAATTTTACACAAAAGCTCAGTAGTTTGGCCTGGGGACATTTTGATAAATAGCTCAAATCATTTGCTAGAAAAGAACAAGGCATCCTTTTACTTTTGATGGATTTGTTCTAGTTTTTTTTTATGATCAGTCAGTGTGGTACTCAAAGAAATATGGCATCCAATTTTAGACTAAATGGTAAGTAGTTTTCCCATGCCCAGGCAATGCTGACATAATCGAATGAATTTGAGGTGATCAACTTAAAATTGCATTTACTTAACTACCTAAGTAGGCTGAAGCCTAGTCAAGAAAGAAAAGGAGGAAGAGGAAAATCTGAAGAGAATGAAGAGGAAGTTAGTTTGTTAGTAAGACCATGGATAGTCATATAATACAAATATCTAAAGTCATAAAATGTTTAGAATTGGGAAAAATCTGATTAATCATATGTGATAATTTATTACTATTGTTTCATTGTTTGTATTCATCTCAAAATTTGTGTTGAAACATAATTCCCCAAACAACAGTAATAAAAGGTGAGGCCTTTAGGAGATGAATCTGTCCTAAGGACTCCAATTATCATGACCATATATTACAGGGATGAGGGAACTAGTTAGGCCCTTTTTGCCCATTTGCTCCTCCATCTTTCCTGCCAAGCACAGAAACAGTTCAAGGAGGATACAATGTTCAAGGTGGAATAGTGGAAGCAAAGACTGAACTCTCATCAGACACTGAATCTTCCAGGGTCTTGATCTCAGACTTTCCAGCCTCCAGAACTACAACAAATAAAATTCCATTTTTGATAAGTTACCCAGTCTCAGGAATTTTGTGGTCACAGCACAAGCAGAGAAAGACACTCATATATTAATTTGTTAAGGAATTTATTGAATGATTACTTTTTATTAGAAAATTTATTTTGTTACTGTTGTTGTTGTTAGGTACTGTGGAGTAGACCCAACTCATAGCAACCATTTGTACAACAGAATGAAATGCCCCAGCAGGGTACAGTATATAGCACTATGTTAGTATTTCTCTGCTATTCATAGGGTTTTCAAAGGATGATTATTTCAGGATTGTTTTGGGAGTGGGCTGCCAGTTCCTTCTCTGAATATATAGGGTGCTAGGAATTGAATCCAGGGCCTCAGAGAGTACAGAGTATCACTCTACCAATGGAGTTGAACTTCAGCCCCAGAAACTTTATTGTTATTAACAGAGTCAAGGAAACCTCCACTGAATGGGGAAAAATCTTTGTATCCTATACATCAGACAAAGGTATAATTACTAGAATTTATAAAGAACTCAAGAAAACCCCCCCCCAAAACAAATAAGCCAATATGCAAATGGGCAAAGGAACTGAGTAGACAGTTCTCAAATGAAGAGGTCCGTAAAGCCATGAAACACATGAAAAAATGCTCAATAACCCTAGCCATTAGGGAAATGCAAATTAAAACAACTGAGATTTCACCTTACACCAGTAAGAATGAGCAAGATCAATAAAACAAATAACAACAAATGCTGGCGAGGTTGCAGAGAAAAGGGAACACTGTTACATTGCTGGTGGAGCTGTAAATTGGTCCAACCACTGTGAAAATCAACATGGAGGTAGCTTAAAAAACTGAAAATTTATTGTTATTAACAGAGTCAAGGAAACCTCCACTGAATGGGGAAAAATCTTTGCATCCTATACATCAGACAAAGGTATAATTACTAGAATTTATAAAGAACTCAAGAAAAAAACTCCCCCCAAAACAAATAAGCCAATATGCAAATGGGCAAAGGAACTGAGTAGACAGACTACCATATGACCCAGCTATAACACTATTGGGAATTTACACACAGGGGGATGGGTCATCATACCACAGAGACACCTGCATCTCCATGTTCAATTCAGCTCTTTTCACAATAGCAAGGATATGGAATCAACCAAAGTGTCCTTCAACAGAAGAATGGATAAACATAAAATGATGGTACACACACACAGTGAAATACTACTCAGCAATCAAAAAAATGAAATAAGGCCATTTGCAGCAAAATGGATGGAGTTGGAGAAAATTATTTTAAGTGAATGAACATAAGCTCAGAAAGAGAAACACCACATGTTCTCACTCATATGTGGGAGCTGAATCAAAATTATAAGAAGGAAAAAATCCTATACAAATTTCAGATCATAATAAAATAAAAAAAAGCTAAGAATGGTATTATTATAGATGGTCTCTGGGATTTAGCTCAGTTGGTAGAGCACTGCGCTGCAGTCTCTGAGGTCTGGAGTTTAATTCCCAGCACCACAAAAATGGGAGAAGGGCCTGGCAATCCACTCCCAAGGCAATCCCAAAACAGTCAGCCATTGAAAACCCTATGAGGGTCACTATGAGTCAGATACTGACTCGATGGCACCTAAAAACAACAACAACAAGAAAATGCATGTAATAGTTCTGACAAGGTAAAAAGAAAGTTCACTGCAGGCAAAGTTTCTAACTTCAACAGAACTGGAACCCAAGGATATATAGAGAAATATTACCATTAAAAGACAAGTAAATGGGAAGAGCATACAAGAGGGTAAGGGAGAACCTATATAAATAATGTACAACAAAATGCATATATGGAACTGTCACAATGAAAACCATGTCAGAATGAATCACATTAAGGTGTGCATTAGAAATTTCCAATAAAAAGAAAAGAAACTTTATTGTTATTCTTGTGGTTAGGTGCCATCCAGTCAGTGTTAGACTCATAGAGACCCCATGTACAACAGGTGAGACACTATTGTTACTGCTTCTCTGCTATTCATAGGGTTTTCAATGGCTAATTGTTTTGGGGGAGTGGGTTGTCCTTTTCTCTATAGCACTTGATGTTCCCAGGCGGTCTCCCATCCAAGTACTAACCAGGCCAGATCCTGCTTAGATTCTGAGATCTGACGGGACAGGATGCCACAGTGGTATGATCACAGGCTAGAAACTTTATTAGATATCTAAAGTTGAAAATGGAAATATGCCTACAGTTCCTCAGAAATAAAATAGTCTAACATATCATAGAAATCTGCATATAGTATGATAGAATCACAAAGGAGTTGATAACTAAATTTAATGGAATGGAAGGGATGAGAAAATGTCATGCACAAAAGTCAACTTAAACTGAGTTTTATAAAGTTATCAGATGTTTTCCAGCTGGGAAAAAGGTAAGGGCATTTGAGTGAGAGGGAATTGTGTGAACAAAGGCCTGGAAGGGGAGGGAGCATGAAGATGTGTGGAAATGCCATATGACAAGGTGATGTAGGACATATGGGAAGACATGCACAATCTTGTCATGCTACACTAGGTTATTAGACTACTTCCCCTTTACCCCCACTGGAAACATGAGGGTAGTAAGATTAAGCTTTGTATTTTACCCAGGAAACCAAGGCTAAAATATCACACGTGAATAGAAAGACTGTGAGAATGCAGTAGATAAAAAATTACACTAGTCCAAAAGTATATAATTTGGGGAAAAAACATTTTGAAGGAGAGAGAAGATTTGATCTGAGAAGACATATACTAAGGACTTGACAAAAACAATACATCATCAAGATGTATGATTCTTTTTATACCATCAAGTAATATACAGTACACTTTTGTTTAAATCACTAATTTCTAGATTTGTACAACTTTATGTGGGAAGTCAATAACTTTCAAAGCTAATTCTCTATTCTTGAAAATATTGTAACCTCCAGAGAGCTATCTAGGGATGTGAGCAAATGTGTGCTTTAAATCTAATCTCCTGCTGGGTGTGGTGGCGCACACCTGTAATCCCAGCAGCTCCGGAGGCAGAGACAGGACGATCGCAAGTTCGAGACCAGAGGCAGTCTGTGTAATTTAGCGAGACCCTGTCTCAAAAAAGTTAAAAAAAAATGGAGTGGGAGCTCAGCTCAGTGGTCCAGCACTTGCTGAGCAAGTGAGGCCCTGGGTTCAACCCCAAGTACTGAAAAAAAAAAAAAAAAAGCTAATCTTCCACTAAAGAGACAATTTCTACCATGGGATATTCCTTTTACTAGTAATAAAACAAATTAATGTTGAAATAAATGTCATGGTTTTTCTTATTTGTAACAAGATTATAAAATTATGTATGTGTAGTGTATGTGTGTGTGTATATACATACATATATATATATAAAACATATATAGAGAATGCATGTGTGCATGTATATGTGTTAATGTATATAACACAGGGTACTAATTAGAGGATAAATAAGTCATGTATGGAAATATATACATTATGAAGGCATATTACACTAATAACCATCAAAATAAAATTAGGCAAAAGAGATGATGAACAGAAAATAATGTGACAAAATAAGCCTAAAATTGGTAACATACTGTGAAAATTGAAACTCTAGCAAAACTGAATTTGCTGAACAATTCTTGCCTGAAACATTCATGGTTAATATCAAGAAATGATTCTTTTTGATGAGTTTTATTCCTATTTTACTGGTATAATTATTAGTGGGAGGCTTTTTGTATTTTTTAAAGTCACCAGTTGAAATGACAAACTGTATACCATATATTCTCAAATCTAACCAATAGAGGGTTAAAAAAGTAGAGGTGGATTTGGATCATGTGTGGATTGGATTCTTGGTGGAGAGCTTTGGAGCTCCAATCCTCAATCCAATCTGCATTCAATTCAAATCCACATCTGATTTTTTAGCCCAAAAAACTTGAAAAAGTCAGAATTAGATTTGAGAATATTCAAGAATTTTTAGCCCCTTAAGTTTTGAAAAGGTGAGGATTAGATTGGAGAATATTCAGGTAGTCTCTCTAATTTTAGGCCTCTGACTTGCCCTGATTCTTATCCCTTATTTATATGCTATAGCTCGCTTGTGTCTGCTTTGTACATTGTCAAAAAGAATTAGCAATTCCTTATGATATATTTTATATCTGCAGAAGTGTGTATGTGCCCTTGCAAGAGGGTAAGAGGAGTTGTTTAACAGAAAGTACATTATTCCAGTTTCATTTCTGCATGTATCCCCTTTTCATCTTAAAAGAGAAGAAAACCTACTGCAGTGATCTAACTCCAGATGGAAGTACAAAAAAAAAAAAAAAAAAGAAAAGAAAGAAAGAAAACATCAAATTAACATAGGTTACTTATTTGACAAAATATATTTAGAAAATTTTCTCCAATTAATTTTATAGTAGGAAGATGCTATTTATGAACCTAAATTAATGAAACTCAAATTGCATTTTAGCTATGGTCTTTTGATTAACACAAAGGTAACTTAAGTGTTAAAGGTTTATGTCAGAAAATGTAAGTAAGAATGTTTTGAATACATGAAAATATTTCTTGCTTTATACTGAAATCAGTTTCTTAAAAATCATATTGTGAATATCCTCCATAACATGTCTCATGGAAGGCTGAGCATATTAAGAGTAAGGAAAGATTTCAGAGCTGAGTTCTCAAGGTTGCTTTAATATGAATTGTATCATTTGTCCAAGTGTTATCACAATTATTATTTAAAGCATGTTGGAGCTATTATAACATATGTGAATACATTGATTTACCCATATTTTGAAGGGTTTATTAATTGCAGTTTACAGGCCATGTCTTAATGCATTTTTTTCACCTCAAAGATTTTACTCCAAAGTATTGGCTCAATAAACCTTTGCTGGATGATTGAACTGCAGAATCAATTCCAATACCTCAAGAATGTATGGAATTACAGTGTTAAAAACTAGGATACTAGAGTAATTTTCTTACATAAAATGTCACCAATTGTGATGTCATAAAATAATGTAAATTAACATTTAATGAACATGCATGACCAAGTAAACTGGAACTAAAATTACTTAAAGATATCATTACAAATTATTATGTGCATACTGAGAAAACTTCAAGAGCAAACTTAGTTTACTGAATGTTTTGTCAAAAGTTAGGGATTTAATACTTCTCTGAAGTAAGCATCTTGCTACAACCAACTTTGCCTTGGTCACACTTTTATCAAAATTAAATATTTAATGTTCATTAGGGTGAAATCACTATTTTGGCCAGGTTTAAATTTGGACATTGAAAGGTTTTTGAGTCCTCAAAACATTTCCCTAAGGAGAGAAGCTAATATTGAAAATTTATCTCATACCTAGATATCCATAAGGAAATTGAAAGGTAAAATTGTTGAATGAATTAAGGTCAAGGACCAGGTTATAGGAGCTGGGGTTTAGCTCAGTTGATATAGTGTTTGCTCTCCTCTCTGAGGCCCTGGCTTCAATTCCCAGCATGGCAAAAACAGAGTCACATCATATATTTGGGGTTAATATTTTCATTTTCATATTACATATTAACACAGTAGTCTACAAAAACCCAGTCCAGAAAACCTATTGTTATTCCTTCCTTCCTCAAATAATTCTCTGCTTCTTACCCTACTTGGATAAAATGCTAGGAAAATCATTGAAAAAAAAATCAGTCTCCAAAGGAGAAGATGTAATGCTAGACAATGATTTTTGCATATTTGAGGTATCATATACAATGATGGATATGAATGTGCAAAGAATATATACTTCTATAAAATGCATCTATATAATTGAAGTGGCTGAGTCTGTCATATGAGATAAAAGTCAAAATCATTTTCTTAACCAGAAGGGATTTTGAACCCAAGGGACATTCCACAATGTCTAGAGGTAGTCTACCTGTAAAGATTGAGGGGTGTGTGTGTGTGTGTGTGTGTGGAGGTCAGGACGGACAGGCAAGTGGAAATCAAGACATAGGGTGTAAAGTATAGGAATATTGCTAAACAGTTGTAATTAAATTATCATTGATGATAAAACCAACAACTTACAAATTTGTTAAAGTTGAAATTTTTCAATGTTACTACTAACAGGAAAAATCAGAAGAGAGAAATATTGACTAAAACTATACAGAAAATGAAAAGAGTGGAATGAATTGAGAAAAGGATATTTCAAAATTATTGTTTTGATATAGATGAATCCAAAGAAATATGACTTATTTATTCGGGCTGGGAAAATCTAAAATATTAGTTGTTGTTGTTAGGTGCCGTGGAGTTGGTATCTGACTCATAATGACCCTACGTACAACAGGCAAAACACTATTGTCAGTGTTCCTCTGCTATTCATAGGGTTTTCAATGGTGGACTGATTATGGGAGTGTGTTGCCTGGTCCTTCTTGCAAAATATTAGTAGTAATACAAATGAGATCATCTAAAACTCTCAACTATTTGAAAAAAATGGAAATAAGCATGTCTGTATTTTAAAACTATATTTTCATACATGAAAGATTATAAAAATTATAAAAAATCACATTGAAATGAAAAGTATGGACCCATCTACCACCAATATTGTATGTATTATAAACCTAGATATTAGTAGGTAACTTCCTGTCTGACTCTTCATAAGAGTATTTTTTTAAAATATTGAATGAGGTTTTATGAGAAAAGAGAAATGTATGAAATCCTCTGTTAAACTCCTTAATGTAAGTTTCTGTTCAGGAGAGATAGGTGGATAAAATGTTCATGAAAAACAATCTCGGCCCTTGAATGAAGTAATATATTCAGCTCAAAAATTATTAGAGAAAAGAGAATTATCACTACTATTTCAGGATAAAAAGGATACATTGAAACAGTTCACATTTTGTTTTATACACATTTGCACATACACAAGTACACACAATCTAAATCTCTCAATATATGTAATTATTTATTTCTATTGCTCAATTAAAGATAAACAAGTATCAGTTTTCCTAAGTGTATGCTTACAAATTCACACCACTTCATTTTTTAAAGGTTAAATTTGAATCCTTCCAAAAAAAAATTCACTGAATCATTTAAGATCCTAGAATGACATTTGAAGAGTTAAATAACTATTCAATGATATTTGAGTTATATAAGATACTGCTATCTGAGTAAAACATGATAAATTAAGAAATAAAACTGTTGGGCCAAAACTAAATAAAACCACCTAAATACTACTGGAGTTCTTAAATTCCTAAGTAGAAAATATTTTGAATTTCCTTGTGCTAGATTTGTCTACCTTATTTAAATATCCAGGGATTGGGATTTTAGCTCAGTTGGTAGATCGCTGTTCTGCAGTGTCTGAGGTCCTGAGTTCGATTCCCAGCACTGAAAAATGGGAGAGCGTTGTGGCAACCCACTCCCAAGGCAATCCCAAAACAGTCAGCCATTGAAAACCCTATGAGGGTCGCTATGAGTTGCACTTGACTCGATGGTACCTAACAACAACAGCAACAATAAGTGAAAGCACTGGTTACTAGCTGCAGAAGAACTCTGAATGTTGCTAAAATCACAATGAATGTGTATATTGCTGAACACTATACTTCAATAGTAAAAAATTAAAATCGGTTTAAGATTAAACAGGTTTTTAGTTATTTTATTTCCCCTGCTCACATTTATTTGCCAATTTTATTTGGAAATGAATAAATATGCCAGTACAATTCAATAAACATATTTTCAAAATTAACAGGCAGGTAAATAATTCATTGAAATGGAAACAGAATGATGATCAATAGAGAATATAACTATTCTTTTTCTAGAGGGATGAGGTGACCAAATACAAATTTTATACTTACTATGAACATGCAATTCATTGAGTAAAAGGGGAAAAAAGAGACTATATGCTTTTTATAGTAGAAGATTACATTTGGCAAAATGTACTGGAGGAGAGAGATTTTCCAAAAAAGGACATTATGTTATTGAGATGACATCTTTACACCTTTGAAGATATTAACATGGGAGAGAATGTGTAAGGTCTCCCACAGAATAGCTTTTCATGATCAAGAGACATAAAACTGCAATGGGCGATTTCATAAATTATTAACAATGATTATTGTAGCTGCGAAAGCTCTGTTATCTAGATAATTCCAATGTCAAAGTGTATAAAATTGTTTAACTAGTGTAATAAGAATTTCATTTGGGGAGTTATAAATATCATGGAACATATAAAGAGTTCCATTGATGTTAATACAATGAAAATCAAAAGACAAACAATGCATTTTAAGTTGAAAAGTACCACATGAAAACATTTCATACCAGAAATACACATATACACATGCACACACACACACACACACACACACACACACACACACACGTTGTACAAATAGTTCATAGTTGCCATGATCTATGAGTGAGATCACTGTGGTTTAAGAGAATCAGGAGGAAAAACTAAGAAATCCTACAATATCCTATGATCTTTTGTACAAAGTCAAAGCAATTTACTGAACTTTTGCCTTGTTTTTCAATTTGTACTCTGCAGGGCCAGGGCTGGATACATCTTGAGGTAAAATATTTCTTTTATCATCCTTGTAATCTCGGTTAGTTTGGTTTTGGTGGGGTGAAGGTACCTTTTATCATGAAGATTTGTTTGATCTAGGGGAAGTGCACTTCTCCAGGTTTTAACTCTTCAGAGAGGACTTCCTTCCAGTAAATCAATGAAAATGTAAGTCTCAAAAATGCTGTATCTTCACATCCTTGCCAGTATTTCTCTTTTGTTGATTTACTTTTTGTGTTTTTGAAAATAAACATTTTAACTTGGGTGAGGTGATATTATACTCGGGATTGGCACTTCCCTGATGATTAGTGATATTGAGCATGTTTCATACACTTGTTGTTACCCCACAAACATGACAGATATTATGTGACAAGTACAAATTTTTGAAGTTTCTGCAATCATTTCATCCTACCTTTTGTTGTATTCCCTTATAAAATAATAAATCTAATTAAAAATCATTACTTGATAATACACTGTTTTTACCATTATTATTAATATAATGAGTTTAGTGAGGAGCCTTATTTTCATGAGGTCTAAACATATGTACACCCACACATCTGTCAGTTTGCCACACTATGGGGGCTTGTGCGTTGCAATGAGGCTGAGAGCTCTGCCACTGTAACCTCAGACATGAGCAAGGTTACCCATCGTGGACAAATTTTCGGCTGCGCTTCCAGACTAAGACAGACTAGGGAGTAGGACCTGGCGAGCCACTCCCAAAACAACTAGCCATTGAAAACCCTATGGATAGCAAAGAGACACTGTCAGATATAGTGCCTGAAAATAAGCCCCCCAGGTTGGAAGTCACTCAAAAGACTACTGGGGAAGAGTTCCCTCCTCAAAGTAGAGTCTACCATGATGATGGAAATGGAGTAAAGTCCCAGGGTGCTCAACTTGCTGATGAGCCACAACTCAAAATGAGGACAAACAACTGTAAACATCCATTAATAATTAGAACATGGAATGTACATAGTATGAATCTAGGAAACGTAGAAATTGCTAAAAGAGAAATGGAGCGCATAAACATTGACATTCTAGACATTACTGAGCTAAAATGGACCAGCATAGGCCATTTTGAGTCAGACAAGCAAAAATGGCCAAACTGCGTCTTACATATTTTGGACATGTAGTCAGGAGAGAACAATCCCTGGAGAAGGACATCATGTTTGGAAGAGTGGCAGGTCAACGGAAAAGAGGAAAACCCTCCACCAGATGGATTAACACAGTGTCTGCAACAATGGGCTTAAACATAAATAAGATGGTTTGCCTGGCACAGAATCGGCA
>VMDO01039818.1:0-12419 GCA_007922755.1 Pedetes capensis
AATATATATATACACCCAACATTATTGCACTCAATTTCACAAATCAAACAGTACTGGACATAAAGAAACAGATAGATCCAAACACAATCATAGTGGGTGGCTTCAATACCTCACTTTCATCAATAGATTAAATATACAGACCACCCTAAAAACTGGACAAACTTCATAATTAAACACCACAATAGATCAAATGAATTTAATAGACATCTACAAATTATCCCATCCAAGATCTGCAGAACACCCATTCTTCTTGGAAGACTATGGAACTTTCTCTAAAATAAACCATAGCTTAGGCCAGAATAAGTAATAAAATACATAAAAATCAAATTAATATTGTGTATCTTATTATACTACAGAGGAATAAAGCTAAAAATGAACCAGGGAAATTACACAAACTATACAAATATATGGAGAATGAACAATACTCTTAAATGGCCAATGGTTACTTGAAGAGAACAGAGAGCAAATAAAGCACTTAACCTATGCAATGCCCTGCATACAACCCCAAGCACAGCAGGGAAAAAAAAAAACCAAGGAAAAGTTACTGGAGGGGCTTCTTTCTGTAGCCTCTAATATTGAAGTCTATTAGATGTTGGTTGTGGTCAGTTGAAGATGGATTGTATTTTTTAATTTATGAAGGCTTAGAGTTGACAGTCTCTGTAGTTCCCCTCTGGTAATGAAGTCTTCTTCTCTCCTTAGGGATGTGGGATTTGCTTCTGAGCAATTGTCCTAAGTTTCTTGCTGCCTGAACCTCTCAGCATTTCAGCATCCCATATTCCTCTCTCACTGTAACTTCCTGCTACTGCTGTGTACCAAAGTAAGGAAGTGGTAAGTCACCCCCAGGCACTGTGTCAGGTAATAATGCTTTGTTTTTAAGCTCCCCAGTTAGCTCAGTCTCATCCACTGGGTTCCCTACTATGATCCTGTCACATCATCACCCTCTGGGACATGGGGTGTGGGAAAGAAAGTTAATTCTCCAATGTTGAATCCCCAAGTAAGGAAGTTACTGTCTCACCAAATGGTTGAAGGGCTTCAAAGATTGTGGACTTCTCCTGGGGCACCACTAGTTTGATGGCCATGCATGCCTGGCTTACTTCTTTGAAAGAGGATAATTTTCCCCTCCCCAAGGGAAGCAGTGGCTGGAGTTTTGTTCTGCTCATTACCTCTTTCTTCTCAGCTCCTTCTGCAACCTGGGATCATCTCATGATGTCCTCTATATTTCTACTCTTTTCCAGAACACTTTTCCTTGGAAAAAGTCCAGTCCTTCCTATTCTAACTTCTTTGTTTGACCGTATCACACTGAGGCTGCCTTTAATTTGCCATCTTCAATCAGAAGTTTGTTGTGGGCCTCTAATTGAGCAACTACAAGAAATGTTAGCTATTACTTCTTTAAACAACTATTAGAACTATTATTTGGGGCCAAGATCAATAAAACAAACAACAACAAATGCTGGTGAGGTTGGGGGAAAAGGGAACACTTTTACATTGTTGGTGGAGCTGTAAATTGGTGCAACCACTATGGAAATCAATATGGAGGTACCTCAAAAAACTAAAAATAGATCTACCATATGACCCAGCTATAACACTATTGGGAATTTATCCAAAGGGAGATGGATCATCATACCACAGAGACACCTGCATCTCCATGTTCAATGCAGTGCTTTTCACAATAGCAAAGACATGGAATCAACCAAAGTGCCCTTCAACAGAAGAACAGATAAAAAAAATAACTATGGTATATATACACAATGGAATACTATTCAGCAATCAAGGAAAATGAAATAGGGTCATTCGCAGCAAAATGGATGGGATTAGAGAAAATTATTTTAAGTGAACGAACACGAGCTCAGAAAGAGAAACAACACATGTTCTCACTCATATGAGGGAGCTGATTCAAAATTACAAGAAGGAAAAGTCCTACTCAAAGGTCAGATCATAATAAAAGGGGGGGAGGGAAGATAAGAATGAGGTCAATATAAATGGACTAAAAATCGCATGTAATTGTTCTAACAAGATAAAAACAAAGACCACTACAGGAAAAGTTTCTATCTTAAACAGAAATGGAACCCAAGGACATATAGAAAAATACTACATAGTAAAAGATAGAGAAGACTTGGATGGGAAACTTAGATGGGAAGGGGGGAGGGGGGAAAATAGGGGAGGGTACTGGGTAACCTATATGAATAATGTTTATCAAATTGCATATATGAAAATTGTCACAATGAAAAGCATGTCAAAATGAATCGCATTATGACTACATTAAAAATTTCTAATAAAAAAGAACTATTATTTGGGCAAGCAAAATTAGTTTATTAGTTTTACTACACTAAGAGGGAAAACCAAAATGACAGAAGTTTGGTATTGTTTTAAAATGGAGGAATTAGGGGAGGATACTCACTGGCTTTTAGGACCTCATTGAAAATCAATGAACTAGATGAGATTTGGTAATTTATGACATGACTCCTTTGGACTTATAGGCACAATGAGGTGAAAGGCTTGAGGTAAATCTTGGTGACTAAGCTTCTAGTCCTAAAAATAAAGGCCCCTTACAGTCTTTCTTTCCAAGATCTAGTAATATAGAGAAATAACAACTGCTAAGGTTTTTTGTTTGTTTTGTTGTTTGTTTTCTTGTTCAGACCCTGAATATTTTATAACCCAGGCTGGAAAATGAATGGGTTTTAATTCTCAGAAATGTTTAAAGAACAAGAACAGTTGAAGAACAAATACATTGAATCTGGGTTTCATAAACATTTGGAAAGAGGCTGACAGGTGGGGGGATTCTTTATATTGTTGGATTTAAATAGATGTGTTTTGTGTCATTTGTATGTTATCATTTTGCCTTGTTTTCTCTTGTAATTGAGTAGTTTGTAGCATTCTATTTTACTTCTATATTGGAATATTAGCAATACTTCTTTATGTTTTTTAGTGATCTCCAGTATTTACCCAAGTCATATATATATATATATATATATATATATATATATATATATATATATATATATATATATATTTGGTAATTTCTCTTCAAATGATATAACTATAGTTTTTTTATGGTGCTAGTACTTTCAACAGTTTACTTCAATTTTCTTCTTCCTCCTTTCTCCTGTTATTTATTATTATTATTATTACATGCTTTGCTTCTGCACAATTGAAACCCTGTGGTTAATTCTGATTTCATTTTTTGCTTTCACAATCATTTTTGGACTATGCTTATAGATAGAAAAAGTGTTTTCTTTATAACTGCATATTTAGAGTTTTCTATATTCTTTAATCATTTGTGGAGGTCTCTTTTATATTGTATATTGACTTCTATCTGAATGATTTCATTCACTAATTCTTGTGCTGCAATTGGCTTGAAAGTGTTATTTTAGTTACTTTTTGTCTGTGGATACCAATATTTTACATTATTTTTACTATATTTTCTTTTTGTGGTGCTAGGGATTGAACCCAGGTCCTCGCACTTGCATGCTTTGCAAATGCTGTAACGCTGAGCTGCACCCTCAGCCCATTTTTTTTCTTAGTTTTTGAGATAAGATCTCACTAAATTACACAGACTGCCTTTGGTCTCGAACTTGCTATCCTCCTGCTTGTGCCTCCCCAGTCACTGAGATTACAAGCGGGCACCACCATGCCCAGCTACATTAGTTTTTTAATAGTATTTTTGTAGCACTTATAATTCTAGCTTGAGGCTTTTAAAACCATTGTTTCAGTTTTAGATCCCTCTCTATTTTTCAGGTTTTCAACAATTATATTCTATTGCTCACTTGAATACATGGTTCCACTGATCAAATGTACAAGGTGAAAGTTCTGTTCTTCTATACATTTTTCTCATTTTCCTATTCTGGATGCTCTTAACATATCTTTTCCTTCATGAAGAATTTTCAACAATTCACAGATGGAGCATGTGTCATGATATGCTTTGTTTCTCTTGTTTAGGATACTATAAAGACTCTAAAATTGAGACTGTAATTTTCACCAGATTTTTAAAAAACATACTTTTTATCTGTACAGTTTTTAATTATTATAATAGGAGAATAAATCCATCCTGCTTTATTCACTGTCTTCCAGAAGTAGAGTTCTTATCACTATAGCATAGATGAGTCATTTCCTTTAAGAAAGCAAATTGGGAGGAGTCACAACAAAATCTATGACTTATTTATTTGTATTTCTATTTTAAAAATTGATAGCAGCATCCAACCTTAAAAATATAACTTTTAACCAATCAATTGCCCTTGTACAGATATGTTATAAATGTTAATAATTTACATTGAATTTTAACATCAAATGAATCATTATTTCAATAGTCTGGTGTTATCACCAAAAGGTACAGAAATAACAACGGAGAATAGGAGGAAAAGGAGACAATGGAAGTAATTTCATGAAGCATTGAAAAATCTTACAATTATATTTTTAAGAAGTATATGTATATACACATGCACATATGCAATTGGTGTCAAAAAGTATATATATATTTTAAGAAATGTTCTCTTTTTATTACCATATATCCTCAAATCTAATCCACACTCGTTCAAGCATTTTGTTGTTGTTAGGTGCTGTCCACTCCTGTCCGACTCATAGCAACCCTCATAGGGTTTTCAATGGCAGATTGTTTCGGGATTGCTTTGGGAGTGGGTTGCCATGTCCTTCTCCCATTTTTGCAGTGCTGGGAATTGAACTCAGGACCTCAGAGACTGCAGAGAGATGCTCTACTCACTAAGCTAAATCCCAACCCAAGTGTATCCCAAACTGGCCTCGAACTCGTGATCCTCCTGCCTCAGCCTTTTCAGCAAGTCATTCACCAGTGTGCATCACCCCGACTGGCTCAAACATTTTAGAGGGTTACAAATTAGACGTGGATAAGTAAGAAGCATATGTGTATTGGATTTGTTGACCTTGCATCCATTTTCATGCAGATCAGATGAAGAGTACTTCCCCTAGTGGCCCAGTAGAATTTCTATGATTGACAGAAATACAATATTTCACTTGCATAAAGGGCTGTGCCATGATTTGTGCAAACATTTTTATGATACATGCCCTCCTGGCTATAAAACTAGGCATTTAATGTCATATTCCTCATCAACCTGGAGACATCCTCCTGTACTGCCCTCTGATTTTGCAATATTAGGCCCAGTAAAAGTCTTCCATGGAATGGTCTCTTCTTTGTCTACTTTTGATTTTTATCATAACGTTGAGTGGTCTGAACTGGTAACACGTTGGGGATTTTTAAATTTATATTTCCCAGCTAGGGGCCCTCATGACAGCCTGAGGGGATGACCCCTAGTTGACCCCAGGGCTCATCTCACTCACTCAAACCAGCCCCTCCCATCGAGTGAGTAAAGATGGCCCCTGGCCAGCTTGACCAGCCCTAACCACCTTAATTTTGATTGGCTCCCCTCACCACTTTCTGGTAATAACTGTCCCCACCTGGCAGGTATGTCTGTTTATCCGCCATACCTATCAGGTGTGTGCCCTGATTGGCTGAATCCCACCATGTGACCCCTCCAGGACCCTATAAAAGAAGGGCTCCTGGGCCCCATAGGCATCCCTGTAGCACCACTGATCCTGACCTCTCTGACTGTCTTCTGAACCTCACCACCTGGACCAGCGCTCTCTACCCCAGCAAGACCATCTAGCAAGCCGGCAAAATCAAGCCCAGGGGCCCCGAAGAGCCGAAGGATTCTAGCAAGCCATGAAGAGCCTCCCAATTCCCCCCATCCTTGGGAAGGAGGGGGGGTAAAGAAGGCGAGCCGCGAGAATCAAGACCATCATACCTCCACCTCCACGGAACACCAGCGGCTGTGGCTGTGCCTTTAAGTCTGAGGTGTACCAGCACTTAGCCTGCAGCATTCCAGGCTGCAGGCCTAGAGCCAGCACTTAAAGGGATAGAGCCCTGCTCTATAGGGGCTGTTTGCTCCTTGCTCTCCACTAGGGGAGCACCCCAATAAACCTTACCTACCCTTCTTTAACCACCAGAAGGTCTCCCGAGGTCCTTCTTTCTTGACATCGACCACGTTGTTATGTTGAGGGTTTGGCCCTAACTTTAGCCGGGCTAGAGCTAAAACCCCAACAGTAACATAAAGAGGAGACAGGAAGTGGCCATATTGTCGGCAACAGTAGCAACAGTAGCCTTGGCAGTAGCAGCATCAGTAGCAACAAGTGGATGGCTAAAGTATTTTCATAGAGTGGTAGGTAGGAGGCAAAGAGAGTGTGCATCAGAGTCAGTGGAGATCACAAAGAATGATGGAAGTTTATTGAGGCTGGGAAGAGCCAAAGATGAGGGACTGCAGGTTCTGGTCACCAGAAGACATCTAGGCCCACTTTGGGTGCCCTGACACATAATGCCCAAAAACTATAATACTAGAATCAAGGATCTTCAGACTTGTGCGACTAGCCATTGTTAGGAACCATGGGTCCCAACACCTAAGGTTTGGAGGACATAATGCTACATGGAACGGACTGCTACTGCTGCTACCTGCTGCTGAGACCCAAGGATTACTGAGCATGCTGAGCATCAGAGCACTATAAATCAAAGCCCAGATCAACGAGCTTCTGTCTCTCAGGATGTGGATTTTGAAGACTCTGAGTCTTTCAGCTCAGCCCTTAAGTCTTTGACACTCAAGGACCCAGGTTAGCTACCACTAAAAGTGGCTACTCCTTATCTTCTCATGATTTGTAGCACTGGCTAGTTGATTGGTAACTAATGAAATATAGAGTTCGTTGCCATATAGAATTGACTTAAATTTTAAATACATCACACAATATTTGTTCTTTGAGAAGGGAATTCACTTCCTCAAAGTCAATTGGAGATGAATGTTCTGACACCAGCACATTTATGCAGAGGACAGAGGTAAGCCAGCATTTTAAAATGCTAACATTCACTGAAATAATCAAATTGCTACACTTGCTAACATGTATACAGAGGAACTCTTTTAATTGTTGAAACTCTATTTTAACTGTAACAAGAGTATTGGCTAATATTTAAATCTTAAGTACAGAAACACTGAAAAATATCCATGAAGCTGAAAATATGCCATTTTACTGATGAGAAAACTAAAGTATACAAGGACTATAACATTTCCCCCAAATTATATGTCAGAAAGATTGTGGTCCAGGTGGGTGTGAAAATTTGAAAACAGATTTCACGGAAGTTTTGTATGTCATTTTCCACAAGCAAAGATGCAAATAAACAAAACTACAGTTAATGAAGGAAAGTATCAAGAAGGCAAATTTCAGCCAAATATAAGGATATTCTCTTTACCATGTTATGAGGGGGTTGGGATTTAGCTTAGTGGGTAAAGTGCTGCTGCAGTCTCTGAGGTCCCGAGTTCGATTCCCAGCACCACAAAAACGGGAGAAGGACTTGGCAACCCACTCTGGAGGTAATCCCCAAAACAATCAGGCATTGAAAACCCTATACGGGTCACTATGAGTTGGATAGGACTTGAAGTCACCTAACAACAACATGTTATGTAGTCTTCATGAAATGTTGTTGTTAGGTACCCTTGAGTCAAGTCCGACCGATAGCAATTCTCATAGCATTTTCATTGGTTGACTGTGTTGAATTCATTTGGGAATGGATTGCCAGGTTCTTCTCCTGTTTTTGCAGAGTTTGGGATTGAACCCAGGTTCTTAGAGAGTGCAGAGCCAGCACTTTACCAAGTGAGCTTAACCCCGCATATGAAATGTTAGTATCTCTTTATGTTATTCCCTAAGATCCTACTTTTGGCACCCTTTCTAAACATACCTTTACTGCCTTCATTATAAAGAAAGAAAAAAACTAGTTAAAAAGTATAAAATATGTCAATTTATTGCCAAACTCCATAGCTGATCAAAGTTACTTCCCATTCTTTTTTGCAAAGTCTGTTTCTGATGATTTTAGTAAACAGCTTTCCAAGGCCAACAAGTTGGACTGAAGGGAGATCACTGTAAATTGCTGAGAAAAGTCCCAATTACAAAAATACAGTTGTTGTATTTTGGAGAGATACACAGAACCTTTCATTAGAATGTGCCTAGCAATTTACACATTCTAATTCAACAATTGTTTTCTTACATTGGATATTTAGGCTATTTTTTCCCATAGATAATAAAAGCCATCTGATTTCAGTTTTTTAAACTGCATAAAATTAATGTTTGTTTGTACTATCCTTGTTCTGAGGTTAAAGCAGAATGTCTTTCTTCTACATGTAAATAGAAATCTAATGCCATATCTGTACTAGTTAATTTATTTACTTCAGTTATTGGATTTTATTGGTTTCACATGTACTTATTTTTGATAATATTATTTTAACTTGATGAACATGCTCTTATCTAAGAAAAATATAAATAAATCAATTATATAAACGAAGAAATGAAGTTCATACATATTAACTAACCTGATTAAGGTCACAGAATATGGGATTGGATACATATCAGATTTCAAGCCATGGATTCATCATCCAGACCCCACAATAGTAACTACTATATTTGTTGTCCCTTAATAATAGACATATAAAATTTGGATTAATGCAACCAAAAAATCAACACAAATATTACTTCATAGTGCACAAATTCCATTTATAACAAGGAAAGTTATCTTAATATTTGAAATCATAATGAATTCTTATTTTAATTAATGTAATATTAGCTAGTACATATTAATCAAGCTTACTATGGCAATTGTTATCTAGTATATATTTGTTTCTATTTGGGTAGTAGCAGTTCATATCAAAAAATACTGCATGAGTTAAATTACTATTTTAATTTTGGCTGAGGAGAGAATATATTTTGAATCTTAAAATAGCATAAGGAAATTATTTGCCAATATAAAGTCAACTTAATCTAATCAAATATGTGAATAACATGTTTAATTTATAACAAAGTATCTATGATTACTCTAATACGATCAAGTAACAATCATGCTACAATTGATATCTATAAAACCCATTGTATCTTCCAAGTCTTTAAGTCTTATGTCATTTATGCCTCAGATTATTTATATGAAGCTGACATATTTTATATAAGACTTCCAAAGTCAAGCTGAGCAATCCATGAATTTAAGATTTCATGCGTCTATTCATTTAGCTCAATGTTATCAAAAATATTAACAATTAAACTATCTTTTGTGCACTGTGGAAAGAAGTTGATTCCAACAAAGTTATCATTTATCAAGATTAGTAATCATCACCTTGTTACATGTTAGGTTTTCGGGGTTTGTTGGATTTGAAGGCACATTTTGGGCATTTCTAAGATTTTAAAACTAAATTCAAGTGTATAATGGTAATCTTAAAGAAAATTTTTACATTTAAGGAAATAAAATGAATTTTCTATATAACATAATGCTATTCTAAAATGAAACAAATGTCGTACTGAGAAATTAAATTTTTTATTTATTAAAATAAAGAAAATGTGATGTTCTTGCCCCAAACTCCTGCAATTCATCAGATATTTGAAAATGGGATCTAGTGCTTTTATTGTGTGTGGTTTTTGTATGCCTCATTAGCTATTGTGATGGCTAATTTGGCTAGCATATTGTGCCAATTCTCTGGTCAAAATCTAGTTCTGCATTTTGAAAGCACAATTACAATTTACTGTCAAATGACTTTAAGAAAAGGAAATTACTCTTTGTAGTATATAAAAGCTTCAATCAGTCATTTGAAGGACTTAAGAACAAAGCATAGATTTTCCTGAGAACTAAGAAATTCTGTCTCAGGACTGCTACATAGAAATCTTGCCTGTGTTTTGGCCCTACTAGAATATATACTTTGTTGCTTTCTGCTTGGTTCTGTTAATTGAGAATACAGACCTATACACTTACATATACTTATACTCCTGATTTTTTTTTCTTGCCATACTGAGACTTGAACCCAGGGCCTTGAGCTTGCATACTTTGCAAGTGCTAGACCACTGAGATGCACCCCCAGCCCATTTTCCTTTTTATTTTTTCAGACAGGGTCTCGCTAAATTACACATACTGTCCCTGGTCTCAAACTTGCAATCCTCCTACCTCTGCCTCTCATGTCACTGGGATTACAGGCAAACGCAACCATGCCTGGATATTTGTAGTTTTTTTAGTAATTGAACATCCATTGCATACAATTTTTGTGGTGATGAAAAGTACTCCATGTAAAGTCTTCGGCATAAAGTTGTCCAGTAATAGTCATGTGTCTTAACTTTGCATTAAGGTTTCTTACCCTGCCATTATATTTCATCATTAAGGTGATAAGAGTGAAGAGTATAATATTTTTTAAGATAAACATAAATCTTGGGACCAAAATCATGAAGAGTTTAAATGAAAAGCCAATTAGTACCTGGTAAGTGAGAATAAACTAGGCAAGAATTCCATTTTCAGGTAATAACATAACAGTAACCCTTACAATGACCCCTGCTGAATAAAAATGGCTGGGAGAAGGCTTCCAAGATAGAAGATCAGAAATTTCACAGGGAGAGTATTAGAGCTAATCCAAAACAAGGAAAAAAAAAAAAGACTGAATAATGGACTACTTCCTTTGTCAAATTCCAGTGATATGTGCTGGCAAAGTGGCTAGTTAAACCATTTTTATCCTTGAAACCCAAACAGAAGTTTTCCTAAGAGCATTCACAAGTGTAACTTAAGGAAGATGTGAGCATCTTGAGTACATCTTAACCTCAAAGGTGACACTCTTTCTACAGAAAAAAAAATTCAGAGTCTTGAGTCTCTGGTCAGACACCCTAATCTAAAAAAACCCCATACAGTAAAGCAAAAGATATTTTGTATTTCCATAATGGATTATCTCTTGGACTTTTGCAAAGTGTCAAAAGGGCTATATAGAAATGATATTTAAGTCCATACTGTGGTCATAGTAGATTATCTAAGATCTCCCATTACTTGTAGTATCAACTCTTAAATAAGTTATTGAACAATTGCCTAAGAAATATGTGTACAATGTGTAAACCAGAATTGATATAAACAAGGGACAAAAGATATTGACCCCCAAAGGAACCTGATTTCTTAGAATTTTTGAGTACAACTGTTTGTAGAAATTACTAGTATTTGTGAAAGTAAGAAGCTAGGTTTAAATTTAAGTAAGATGGTGAAAATTGAATATTGAGATTGAAGGTTTATAAAAGAATCAGAAATAGTAATTGTATGAATTCAAGGTATAATATCAAAATGTAAGTATAAAATTTAATATCAAATTAAACCTACATAAATAATTAATGAATTGGGATATATCTAGTTTGGAGTTGGGGGTGGAGGAAATTCTTTGAAATGAAGCTAAAGTAATAAACATGAGATAAAGACAATGTGATAAATTTTAAAGCCAAAATTGTTTAAAATTTGCTAAAAACCCATGTATCCTATGAATCAGAAAGTCAACACAGCTCAGGACGTTGAAATATACAAAAATAAATAGATAAGCCTATCTTGATAAAGCTGTGGAAAATGAAATATAATGCTCTTTTAAGGGAATATTGAGACTTACATGGCCTTTTTATTAAAAAGTTTGGAAGCCAGACACATAGTAAAAATTATAAAAGAAAATAATTGCTAACTTCCAATTTAGAATTCTCTGCACTACTAAAATATTCTCAAGAATTCTTCCAAAAAAGAACAGCTGTGGCCTTCATGGAAAAAAAAAAAAAGAAAAGGAAAAAAAAAAGAAAATACTGAAAGAATTCACAGATTCTATACTTCCACCTAGACCTGTGGTTTAGCTCAGTTGGTAGAGTGATATTCTACACTCTCTGAGGACCCAAGTTCTATACCCAGAACTGCAAAAACAGAAGAAGGACATGGGAATCCACTCAGAGAGCAATCCTGAAACAATGAGCCATTGAAAAATCTATGGGGGTCAACTATGATTCAAATCTAACTCAACAGCACATAACAACAACAACAACAACAACATACTTCTACCAAAAGAAATTATAAAAGGAATTATTTAGACTTAGAAAAATTATTTCCATTGCAGTTTTGCAGTTATGCATTGACCTTTGACATAGGCCGTAGTCCTCCTGTGTGTCGACTAGCCTGTCCATTGATTCTGGCAACCTAGTGGCTGCCTGCAACCATAAAACCCTGTTGTACTTCATCAAATCTTGGAAGTTAAACAGAGTATGGCCTGGTTAGTCCTTCAATGGGAGACTCCCTGGGAATACCAGATGCTGTAGGCTTGGGAAAAGAACCCTACAGCCCAGTTTCAAAATAATCAGTTATGGAAAACCTTACCAATAGCAAAGAAGCACTGACAATAGTGTAGGGCATGGCACAGTGTCTGTAGTGTTTTGTTCTATTGCACTTAAGGTTGCTATGACTGCATGTAACAACAGCTTAGTGGGTAGGAACCATGCTGGGATGTCACCAAATGCTTCCTCATCATGCTGGTCTTAGGGTAGCTGGAGTTGATTTCCTAGGAAATCAACTTACATCGTAAGATAACCAGGAGCAAACTACATGAACT
>VMDO01039819.1:0-12369 GCA_007922755.1 Pedetes capensis
CAAAGGGGGGGAATGTATTTTTAAAGTCTCTTTTTCACCAGGAAATATATTTAGATAGTGTATCTTCCCTTGTATGCCATTAAAATTATTTACAAATACATGATTAAAACATAAGAACACTTGAGAGTGACAATGAAAACAAAATTGCATTACAGTTCCAAATCTCATCCAGATACTAGGAAATAAAACATAGCTGTGTTAGCCATTGTAAACATTATACTTAATCTATGAATCCAGTTGAGATATATTGGATATCTTAGTTCTGAATATAGAATTTAGGAGCAAAATATGCTACAGTATCAGTGAACAATTACAGCAGGAATGGAAAATGTACCTTTAAAATTACAGCAATCACCTTTGCCATTTCTATCCCTTTCTGGGCAGATCTTTAGTCAGAGGTTCATAATTTCACTGGGATTAATTTGCCAGCATTCTGAAGACACTTATCTTATTTTCTGGAATTCAGAAAGGGATCAGCCTGCACACAATCTATTTCACTTATCTTTCAAAACAGCAGCACATGATGAAAAGAGATTCATGTTGAATGAATATATTTGTCATTGTCCGTGGTGCCTAGATTATATGAATATGACCCTGATGATTTTTTTCTGAACAAAATGGGACATACTTATTCATAAATAAATCCTGTGCAATTTAATAACTCTCATTCTTACTATTTCTCATTTTCAGTCATAATTGATATCATTACCTTGATCATAAGTTACTTGCCTTATAAGAACAATATTTTCCTCATTATGAAATAGAAAGTAGAGCCTCCTGTAAGTATTTGTACAATATGGCCATTAAGTGATCTATGTGGGAGCATTTATTTTTTGAACCAATTTTAACTGCAACCTGCCTTGCTAAAACAGCATCAGTGTTCATGCTGAAATATGCATTAGTGTTCTTTTTAGTTGTACATGTGTATAACCTAAACAATAGAGAATTAGAGGTAAAATAAATATTTCTCAACATTTCTATCCTTCATTTTACATAAATGAACCTGGTTTCTTTGGATTTTCTTCATTTTATAGATGAAAAGGAAGAAAGAAAGTAAGAGACAAGCAGACTCAATAAAACATAAATCAAAGTGCTAAACTTGTGAAATCTTGATAGATGCAACTTCTCCAGTAGTGACAATATAGGGGACACATTTCACATTTAAACTTTTTTCCATTAGTTTTTTGACAGGAGTACACTAGTTCAGCTTTAATGAGATTCTAGTGTAAAAACTTCAGGGCTAAATAAAAGAAACAAATCAAAAGGACCGAATGATTGCCATTTAATGTGAAAGAATGAAAGTGCAAACAATCATTGTATGACATCTAGCTGGGCTAGTCACTGCAGAATGACAGGTAGAACAATTCAAAGTTACTGATCTAAAGACAGAAAAACAGCTTATATGTTTGAAGTGCTCAGAAGATGAAGAAATAAAACAGACTCTGAGATAAGACATGGTTAAACCTTTTAAATTCCATGCCCTATTGTCAGTATCATTGGAATGGTTTTGTACACATTTTTTTCCTGAAATCATGTGACTGAGGGAATTAATTTTTGTCTTTTTTCTATACTTTCATAATTTTGTCCAGAGATTTTAAATTAAATAAGTACATCACATCAAATATGCTTGCATAGTAAAAATATGTATTTTACTATTGGCTACTCTTTGCATTCTAAGAACTCATATTTGGCATGGTATTAATAGAAGTTACACCATCCACGTTCTGCTTTGATTTAAAAGATTGATTATTTACATACTTGAAAATAACTTTAATTCCATATTTTCCTCTTATTTATTTTATTTTTGAAAACTAAGAAAATTACCAATTCTTTCTTCCTATAATATGCCTTTCTATCAGTGAAATAACCTATTCTAGTTACTGCTGGAAACAATAATCTGTAATTGCTGCTTTCAGTCCTAATTTGGTCTGTCCCTACTTTTTCATCTCAATCTAATCTAAACCTATTTGAGCAAATAAAATGATATTTACCTCATCCTCTGTTACAAGCTTTCAAGATTACAGGCTTCAGGAAAAATCAATACAAAATACCAGCTTAGCAGCAGGTTTGTGCTCAGTGAGAATGCTAACTTTTCTTCCCAGTATTTCTGACTCCCAGCTATCCTGGAGTGAAAGCAGAACCCAGATCATTAAAAAAAAAAAAAAAAAAAAAAAAAAAAAAAAACCTCAGTGATGTGCTTGGTGCTGGATTAGTAGCCACTTTCAGTTTACAAGGCAAAGTGGACTGTGTGGTCAAGCTCCCAACCTTTAACTCTTGTTTCTGCATGACACATCTCACAGAGTTCACAAAAAGGATGTTCTTGACCTCACAGATGATTTTTTCAGACTCAAATACCATCTTCATTTATTATTTATTTGCTTCAAGCAGTCGGGACTTGAGGTATCATCATACCTGACTGGTTGATTTAAGGAAGTGGCCACCTTTCTGTGGGAGACTCTCATGAGAATAAAATCCTATTACTTTCCAAAAAGATTACTTCATTTACTTCCCAGAATAAGCTTTTGATGAAAACATTAGAATGTTGAGTTTGTAAACAACCAAGAATTCTCAGAAGCATTGCCCTTTTTTGATGTTTCAAATGAAAGCTTATTTTGCTTTTTTTGGTTTGTGTCCTTTTTAAACTTAGAACTTTGTGAACACAAATAGGTTGGTTCTTATAAGCAGTCTTTGTTGAATACTGAAGTGTAACATTGATGCAATGCTCTTTAAAGGTCTAATAGGTAAAATTCATTCTACCTTTTCAAACTTCTTCTAGAATTCTGCTCTTTCTCTTCTCATCTCTAACAACCAACTTCATTTCACTTTGAAAAGATTTTGTTTTGAAAGTTTAATGATGTAGATTAGCTTAGCTACATAGAGCACTGAGATGTGTGATTAGAATATTTCTTTTTCTTAAGATCAAATTGTAGACAAATGTTTGTGAGAAATTATATCATCCTTTTTCAATAAATGATGGAAAATATCTGGTAAATTTTTTTTAAATAACAGAACTGTAAACACTGAAGATTTTTCAACAATATTTGAATAAGAAATGTGTATTTTCTCCATTATTGACATTACTTTTAAGAATATCATACTATGTACAATCAAATAAATTATACCTAAGGAGAGCTAATAGTAAGAATATTCATTTTCATAATATAGACCAATTCCATAGTAACAAATATCATTGTATGACTGCTCCTGATTGAATAATATCTGATATTGGAAGTCATACTTTGCAAAATACGACCACTTAAAACTTGTTATTCATATCATAAAGATGGCCTTAACACTTCTGAATAGTATAAATATACAGTACAGTTAGATCTTATATCTGTTTCATTCAATTGATACTTATTGGGTTTACAAAAAAATACCCCACCATTCTCTGGAAACATTATTTTATACTAAGGAAAGTACATGTTTTCAGTGATAATCTCAAGTTAAAGAATTGTCAGACCTAGTTTTTTACATACTTAGTTTCAGAAACTGTGTAAGAAAAAAAATAACAAAGCACAATCATTTCAATTATCCTTTGTTCTTGTGATAGTGCAGTTTTACTTTGGTACTTACGACTTAAATTACTGTATAAATATTTGCAAAATTCTCCAACATTTATTACTATATGATCAGTAAATCATTGTGTCTCACAATGTTCACAATGTAAAAAGATACTCCAAATTTGGATTAAATATATGATATATCCATTTTGAAAACTCCCATACTAAAATGTAGACATTTTAAAAATTAAATAAGATTAAATGCAGGTCTTTAAATTATTGTCTACAATTCCAGCCACAAAATTATATTATTTTGCATCATAATTCATCATCATGGCAGCCTTGAAGCAGTATCAAGCTGAAATAAAAATATGTCCATAAACACACAATCTCTAATCCAAATTCACTAAAGGTCTATGTTACTCTAAGTCTAAACACAGAATAGTAATTTCTTTGATTTTTTTTGATACCTTGGTCCTATATAGCAAATTTCATGTATGTACCACTGTAAACAGTCATTAAAAATTGTTAAATAACTGGAATTTTGTCTTTCAGTAAAACATACTGCTTCAAGATACACAAAAGCATTTTTCTCATCATGTGCTGTAGTTTAATGTGAAAATCACTAAGTCAAGCACGATTTTGCAGGCTATCATTTCTAAAATTAATTGAATCAAGCTAATTAATACAGCCATCATTCCACATTATAAGGATACATCATATCACAACTTTGTACTCCATAACAATATACAATTATATTCATCAATATCTAATTTAAAATTTGTATAATTAAAAAATAAAGCTAATTGATCACCAAATAACCTACAATTATGAAGAAGCTTTATATATTTAAGAAAATAATTGCAACTTTTTATTATTTTGTAGTTAGCCACTTTTTTGCAAGATTTATTTAATAATTCTGAAAAATATTATTCCTAGAATTTATTTCCTAATTGAGAGGCTGTAAAAAAGTGTCCTATTATTCACAAATATTGAGCTATAAAAGATGTCTAAATTATAGTATGACTTGATTTTGTAGAGAAAATTCACTTACAAAGTTTGAAGTTATTCTTACCATAGCTTTTGCTCTGCAATAAGGTGTAGAATTTAAGCAATCATCAAAATAATTTCTCATAAATTTCCAGTGATTAGTGAGAATATGGCCTGGGATTTAGCTCAGTTGGTAGAGCTCTGCACTACAGTCTCTGAGGTCCTGAGTTCAATTCCCAGCACCGCAAAAATGGGAGAAGGACCTGGCAATCTACTGCCAAGGCAATCCCAAAACAGTAAGCCATTGAAAACCCTATAAGAATCGCTATGAGTTGGATACCGACTCGATGGTACCTAATGATAATAATAATAATAAGTGAGAATATACCATATGAGTCTTAGAAATATTTCTGTAAGTTTTGAGACTCCTTACAGATTTTGTCACTAATCCCCCTTTATTACTATCAGATATGCAGTAGGTATCAGCAATTTCATTGTCCCAACTACAAATTCAAAGAAGGAAGGAATTAAGTAATTTGCCCATGGGCCAATAGTGAAGATGACTATTGTCTGTGCAAAAACAGACTGGATATGCTTCTGGCATAGCCAGAGACTTGAGTAAAATAGATGGAAGTGGCTAATCAATTGTTAAGATGCAACCAGGGGTATATTGGTGACTTTGTAAGCAGATGAGAAACCAAGTGAAAGGTAGACTATAGTCATGGTTTCAGTGATTTGGAAATGCTTATTAAAGTAATCAGCAAGAGGATAAGCTGTCGTAAATATTTTGGCTAATTTGTTTACAGTGCTATAAAAGGAAAAGCTCAACGCCTCCTTACTCTTTGTCAAAATAGCAGCATTTCATGAGGAGATTTTTTTTAGTCTTTCCACAGAATGATCCTGTGTGATTTTGACTAACTTCATCCAACTTGAAATTATAAAAGTTATTTGTGGTTACAAGATACCCCAAATTTAACAGGCATTTTGAGTAATGGGAGAATGTGAGAGCTGTTTTCAGTAATTACATTGAAAAATTAATGAGAATAAAACGGAGCAGAAGGGGAAAGTAGACAATCGAGAAGCAGACTTTCAACATGAATGTAATGCAATCTAATTTTTAATGACCTATTCTATAATAAAATCATGAAAAAGCACGTAAGTAACATATATTCATATGCACATGCACATATGGGTATATACACATTACACATCTTTTGGGTTCAATACAATGTCTTCTATTACCCCTCCAATGTGAATTCTCTAGGATATTTGTGCTTATATGAATGCCACATATATTATTTAATAGAATTGAGAGTGAAAGGTAGTTATTGACTGTTCATATAATGTTATCCAAGTGTGGAACATTGTAAATTTAAGCTTATAATTTCTATTGTGTGGTATATTATGCTTTTGACATATATGTTGATTTCAATTTTCATCTACAAAAAATTTTAATACCTGAATAAATTTCTCAATATTTATTTCCTCAGTAGGAGAAAATGCCCACTAATTTTTAAATGTTTTCTTATAAGTTAACCCCATTAACATTTTAAGGACTTTTTGCATATTTATTGTTTGTGTCATATATAAGTAAATTAACTATAACTCTCATATCCATTCCACATTTACATTTCCATACATCTCAAACTTTTTTAATAATTGGTTTGTTCAAATAAGTACCCATTGCCTATTTGCAGTATGTAGTTGATATATTTCTAAAATCTCTTTATTCTACAAATCTTCCTTTTTCTCTCTCTCTCTATCTCTGTTCTTTTTTATTTATGAAAATGGAGTCATTCAACTTGAAGAATATCTGTTTCTTTGTGGCAACCTTTACTTTGATCTCTTGTTTTTAATATTTGAATGAATTAGTTTAAGGTTCAATCACCTTAAGGAAGAATGATTCCTAGGTTATTGTATTTCCTTCTTATTGCATCACGTGTGGCACTTAAGATTCATCTCATTTAGATGTTAGTAATCTATTAATACAATAGTGTTACTGAACAAAAGAAGCCACACAATTTCAGTGATCTATAAAAATAAGCATTTAGTCTTAGGAATCTGTGTGTTAGGTGTGTTTCAGGAAATTTATACATCAAGAGGGTGGTTATATGTCAGGCTGCAATGGCTGGAGATTTGCTCCAAATGTCTCTCATCTACCTGGGAGCATCAGGCCTTTTGTCAACAGGAATAGAAAAGGCACAGGAGGGTAAGTGGAAACCAAGACAGCTTTCTAAAGACTAGGCTTGGAATTGGCATAATATTTCCACAAATATACCATTAACCAAAGCAAGTCACATTGCAAGCCAAGTCAATCTTGGTCATAAAATAGGGCTTAAGAATTGAGACCATTTATTCAACCTATTATTCTCTTTCAATGATGCTAAAAAGGGTCATTGGTATCATGTGATGTTAACCAGATTTTGCTAATAAAAATTTGCCTGTAAATATTTTGCCACATTGTTTTAGCATCAATGGATGATTATTATTTAGTTGCATTTTTTGTTTTAATTTTTAGCAGTTGCAAAATGATTAATATCTATTATACTGTTTCTTCAGCCTTTATTAACCAGAATTTTTGTTTGTTTGTTGTTTTGATTTTTTGTTTGTTTGTTTTTGCTGTATTGGGGGTTGAGCCCAGGGCCTCACACTTGCATACTCTGCAAGTGCTGGACCACTGAGCTGCACCCTCAGCCCATTTTCTTACTTTTTTGAGATGGAGTCTCACTAAGTTACACAGACTGCCTCTGGTCTCAAACTTGTGATCCTCCTGCCTCCGCCTCCCAAGCCACTGAGATTACAGGCATGCGCCCCCACTGTGCCCCTGGCTCACCAGAATTGTTTTAAAAAGGCCTTTCCTTTGTTGTTCTAAAGTGAATATCCTTACAATAAAATTCATATACTGAAGTCCTACTTTCCAATGTGATATTTGGAGCTGAAACTTTTGGGAGATAATTGGGATTTGATTAGGTCATAAGGCTGGGAACCTTATGACAGGATTAGTGTGCTTATAAGAAGACATGTGAGAGAACTTACTCTTTTTCTGTACATATCCATCTAGGAGAGACTTGGACAGAATCTAAAGTCCAGGAAGAGACCCTTGACCCCAAACAGAATTGGGCAGCAGTATCATGTTGGACTTTCCAGCTTCCAGAACTGTGAGAAGCAAATTTCTATTATTTAAGCCACTTGGTCTATGGTATTTTGTTATGACAGTGAAGGAGTCTAATTTACTCTTCAAATATTTTGTTACCCTAAAACACATTTTCATCCAGATAAGGCAAAATAAATGTTTGATAATTTCCATTTATTTTTCAGTTTTCACATTAGTTAGCTGATTTTTCTAGTAACATTCAATTGTGGTTGTTTGTAGGTGCCATTGAGTCGGGTCACTCATAGGGTTTTCAATGGCTAGTTGTTTCAGCATTGCTTTGGGAGTGGATTGCCACATCCTTCTCCTATTTTATGGTGCTGGGGATCGAACCCAGGTCCTCAGGGAGTGTGGAGCAGTGCTCTACCAATTTAGCTAAGCCTCAGCCCCAGTAACATCCAATAGGGAACAACATTTTTAAGTCTCATGTAAAGTTCTCATGGTTTTTAAAGTATTTGATTATTATATACATTATTTAAAAACACACACATTCACACACTTCAAAATGTCACTTATTTGACCACAGAAACTTTTCAAAGTATTTAGTTCATTTGACATGAGTTTATCAGTCTGGTAATTTTATCTCAATCTCACTTTCTATATTTCTTACATTATACTTGGAATTAGCCATTTGTCAGTAATCTCTGATTCTTTTCTGCTGGAAATAGCATTTAGAGACCACAATCTGTATTTTAGTACTATGAAGCACCTTTTTTTTTAGGAAAAGAATTTTGAGCTGTTACTAATTCACTTTTAAAATTAGAAAGATTTTATTTTATTGATTTGTAACATTTTCATTTACACAGAAATATGATGACATTGATATAATTAGTATGACATGAGATTATATTTAACTTTTCCTTGATTCTTCCACACTTCCTTGCTATCAGTATATCTCATCAGGATAACTGACCTGGATTATGGGTAATTATGTTTATGGAAAAATAAAAGAAAGTAGTGATCCATGCAATGAATAAATTAATTCCATCAACTTCATTAAATCATAGTCTTTTTGAGTTGGAAATCACCCAGGAGAACATATGGTTGAAAAGTGCTCAATTTCAAATATTCAAAGAAAGGGAGTAAGGGATGTGTAGGGAGCAGGAATAGAAAGTACAATGAATCAAAAATGAAGACTGGATGTCAGTCTCACATGAAGTATCCACAATTCAGGAAGCTGAGGCAGGAGGAACATGAGTTCAAGGCCAGAGGCAGCCTGTGCAATGTAGTGAAACCCTGTATCAAAATTAAAAAAAAATAAAAACTGGACTAGGTTTGCGGTTCAGTGGTACAGCACTTGCCCAGCATGACCAAGGACCTCTGGTTCAACTCTCTCATATGTCAATAATAAAAGAATGAATGAATAAATAAACAAATAAATAAATAAATGAAACTGGAAGTGGGATGCATGAGGAGATTTGGGAGAGTGAATAAAATGTTCTATATGATTATTTTCCTAGTAGTTACAGGATGTATGCATTTACAAAAGCACCAGACACATTTAAAATGAATTAATATTATTATATGCAAAGTGTACCTCAATAGTCAGCTGAAGTTTAGCTCAGTTGGCAGAGTGCTACTCTACACTTTCTGAGGACCCAGGTTCAATCTCCTGCACCACAAAAATGGAAGAAGGATGTGACAGTCCACTACCCCAAAAGAATCCCAAAACAGCCATTGAAAACCCTAGAGGGTCTCTATGAGTCAGTCCTAACTCAATGGCACCTAATAAGAACAACAAACGACATACCTCAATAGAGTTGATTTTTTAAAATCTTAGGGACAATTTAGTTAAAATCCTTATACCAACTGTTGCCTTCTCCAGTATAGGAAGTCTTGGATGGGGCTTCCTTAATGATTCTATTGAGAACAGGTTGCCTCATTTTACAGACAAAATCAGGGGTAAAGTGAGTAATTAGATGACCATAGGGGTAAAGTCGAAGCTAATCCTGACTAGGATGAGACTTCTCACTTAAGACCAGTGTTTTTCTTGCAACAACAAGATAAACTCACGGGCCACATAGTTGGTGCTACTTATGAGCCTTAAGATAATAAGATTGTTTTAAAAAACTTGTGAAAAACAGAGTCAAATTGGAACTATTATCAAAATTTAAAAAATTTTAAATATAATTTATACAAACCCCAAGAATAATGTATTTAAAGCAGATCCTCATTTCTATGCATCTGTAAAGTAAAAAGTTCCAAGTATCAAATGGCTTTTATGCACTTGGAAACAATATGCTACCTTTTTAAAGGAGTCATTAGACTATTTTGTCATAAGATTTAGAGAAGATTGTTAAGTGGAAAGAACATAAATTAATATATGTAATGCTTATATAAGAAACATGAATAAGTTGAGAGAAACAAAATTAGTAAATGTATAGAGAGAGTATCAATGCATTTGATATTTATATAAATAAAAACAAGAGTTGAAGAAAATGTGAATTCCATGGTGTTGGAAATAAGATGTAAATTATTTTATGTTCTTATAACTGATATTCATATCTTATATTACTGATGTTTGGATGTGGACTATGTCAACAGGAAAGGAAGGATGTGTTCACATACTGATACCTATTGTTGTTATTTACATCATGGGGTTCAGGTGCCTTCGGTTCACCTTCATTGCCACTAGGTGATGGGCTGGCATCCCTGGGAATATAAATCTGTCCCCAGCTCTTCGTTTAGAGAATTCAGACACAGCAATTCATTGCTCCCAAAACAAATTATCTTATTTTATTTTGTTTTGCTGCAAAATATATCCATGGAAATAGTTAATGACTTCATGTTATCCTAAATGCTATTTTTAACATTCTTTATAACATTTTCTTATGATACTTAGCTTTAGTTGGGAGTAAATTCTTTCTGCATTCTTAAATTATGAGTAGTTTCCACTCTTAAGTCTCACAGAGTATGGTTGCTGCCAAACTTATTCGACAATAGTTATTTCTTAGCAAATGTAACAAAAATTTATCTACAGTAAATTTCTGAGAATAATCATAAGTGTATACATTTCAAAGGTAAGAGAAGCAATTATAAGTACTTTCTGAAATTCAGGGAACTATTTCTGACTGCAATAATTTATTTTATTTATTTGATTCCTGAGTATCAGTCAATCTCTGGATTTCATGATTCCAAAGACTTTGTAGAAAAAAGTCTTCAAAATAGCTATATTTTTCACTTGAATAAAACAATTGTTGTTGTTGTTCGTCGAGTCAGTATCCGACTCATAGCGACTCTCTGTACAACAGGGGAAACACTATTGTCAGTGCTTCTCTGCTGTTCATAGGGTTTTCAATGGCAGATTGATTTTTGGGAGGGGGCTGCTAGGTCCTTCTCCCAAGCCTACAGTTTCTGGTGTTCCCAGGCGGTCTCCCATCCAGGTACTAACCAGGCCCGACCCTGCTTAGCTTCCGAGATCTGACGGGATCAGATGCCACAGGGCTACAGCTGCAGGCTGAATAAAACAATAGCAATTTAAAATGTACCACATATCTAATAAATGTATAGTGTCAAAAAATTTTCTTTCTTTGATCCTTTTCCAAACCTTTTGCAAATCAAATATGTAAGTGAAAATAAGATTGTTCAAAAATTATTGTAAAAGATAAGTACTTGTCGCACCTCCTAAAAATCATGTTTCTACTTACCTCTCAATGTAAGTGGGACAAAGATGAGTTTGGTGTGTATCACCTGTGCTGTGTAGAATCTTTGATATTATATCTGACTTACCTTTCAAATATGGGAAGAATAATTTATCTGGAACATTGTGGTTAAAGCCATCAGGAAATCCACTAAAGCTGAGATATAAAATGTTTTACACAGTTTGAAAAACATTCTACTTAGTAACAGGAACTTCTACTCTATTACTCAAAAACAAAGCACAATGACACAAAATTGGAATATGCAATGACATGAGATACCATTTACTCCATAGTGTTGCTCATCAGGGGTAAAGCAGAGCAACCACTTGCACCAGAGAGCTGTTTAGACTGCACATGCTAAAGAGGACTGAATATTCAGTTCAAATACACTTTGTCCCCTTAGGATTCTACGAATAAAAGGCCAAAGAGGTATTACAAATAAATATGTTAACTGTAAAAAAATAAAATAGTGGACAATTTGTAACTTAGCAAATTAGTCAAGCAAAATTTCTACATTCGTTTATAGGAATGACCTCAATAATATTTCATATAAGGTTATGATCACATTCTAATTGAAAAGAAATGAGCAATTTGGCTTCTTTCTTGATTCCTGGGGTAGTAAGTCAGGGCATTTTGGAGAGAGTAGGACATTTATGTATCTCTATATATTGTCTGTAAGTTTACTGCATTCGAGAACACTGTTAACCTCTAAGTTATGATTTTAAATATACTCTCTTCCTACTGTATTTTAGCAAGTCATTTCTTGATCTTTCAAGTAGATGCAACATTCAGTGAATTAAGCCTTCTACCTTAATTTTGTTTTTGTTTTGATTTTCACTTTTCAAAAATAAATTCTGAAATGAACTCTCTGTAGTACTATTTAGCTAAAGCATATATTAATGAAGGATGGAAAAATAATCACCGAGACCTTATTGGGAAATTTCATAAGAATGATAGACATAAAAGAGCTAAAGGTAACAGATGTTTCAACCAAGGCAATATAAAGCCCAGATGTTTGGCATATACACATATTAATTGGACAATTGAGAGTCATATTTCCCTTTTTCCAATAATCATTACACTT
>VMDO01039820.1:0-12407 GCA_007922755.1 Pedetes capensis
CTATCACTGACAACATTGTATTTCATGACAGATCTTGAAATGTCTTTTTTGATGATGAATGCAACCCCATTTCTCTTTAGTTTATCATTCCCAGCATAGTAGACCATATGATTGTCTGACTCAAAATGGCCTATGCCGGTCCATTTTAGCTCACTGATGCCTAGAATGTCAATGTTTATGCGATCCATTTCTCTTTTAAAAATTTCTAATTTGCCTAGATTCATACTACGTACATTCCATGTTCCAATTATTAATGGATGTTTACAATTGTTCCTCCTCATTTTGAGTCGTGTCACATCATCACATTGAACACCCTGGAGTTTTACTCCATTTCCCTCATCACGGTAGACTCTACTTGGAGGAGGCAACTCTTCCCCAGTAGTCTTTTGAGTGCCTTCCAACCCGGGGGCCTCATTTTCCAGCACTATATCTGACAGTGTTTCTTTGCTATCCATAGGGTTTTCAATGGCTTTTTGTTTCGGGAGTGGCTTGCCAGGTCCTACTCCCTAAAAAAAAAAAAAAAAGCTGTTAGAACTAATAAATTCAATAAAGTGGCAGGTAGAAAATCAACATACAAAACTCACTCACATTTCTATGCATGAACAACAAACTATATGAAAAGGAAACTACGAAAACAATCCCACAGCTGGTGTAGTGATGCATACCTGAAATCCTAGCACTTGGGAGACTGAGACAAGAGGATCAAAGAGAGTTTGAGGCCAGCCTGGTATACATAGTGGGTTCTAGGATAGCCTAAAGTACATGTTGAGACCCTTTCTCAAAAAACCAAAACAGAAAAGAAAACAATACCATTTAAAATAGCATCAGAAAGAATAAAACACTGAGGTATAAATGTAACCAAAGTGGAAAAAGGCTTGTACACTGAAAAACTATAAAATATTAATGAAAGAAATTAAAGGAGATACAAGTAAATGTAAAGACAGCTCAAGTTCATGGATTGGAAGATTTATTGCTGTTAAAATGTCCATTCTTCCCAGAAAGATCTCCAGATTCATTGTTATCCTCATTGTAATCCACATGGAATTTTTATAAAATAGAAATATAGCAACAAAACAACAACAAAACATAATAATTGCCTCAGGGCAGATTTCCCTGATTCGCAGTTGATGGGTCTTTCCTCTGTATGTAGATAGTTAACATTGACTCTGGAATTAGCTAGATCTGCATTTGTTTGCTCAGCCAGTTCCGTTTGCATTTGCATGCCCAGGACACCACTTATTCACCCTGTAGCCTTGGGCAAATATTTTCACCTCTTTGAGGCTCAGTTTCGTCTTTTGGGAGTAATGCAAACTTTGGCTCAGACAATCATGAGAGTACATGGGATTGTTTCTGGCACATAACAGAATCTTCAATAAATGTTGTTTGTGAATTACCACAAAAAAACTCTGAAACTAATCTAAAAGCCATAAATGCTGTTGTTGTTGTTATTGTTCTTAGGTACTGTCTGGGTGGATCTGACTCAGAGCAGCCCTGTGTACAACAGAATGAAACACTCCCAGACAATGTGCCAAGCCTGACACTATTGGTAGTGCTTTTCTGCTATTCATAGGGTTTTCAGTGGTGGATTATTTTGGGAGCAGGTTGCCAAGTCCTTCTCCCTAGCCTGCAGCACCTAGTATTCCCATGCAGTCTGTCACTCAAGGACTAACCAGGTTGACCGTGTTTAGCTTCTGAGATCAGGTGGGATCAGATGGTAGGGTGCTATGGCTATAGACCTATAGACATTAGGCAGTTTTATCCTGAGCCCAGAGCGTCATCCAAACCATCCAACCAGAGTCTATACATGGTCTACACTAGGGAAAGCAAGGTAGCTTTGTGCCTTTCTGCTGCTAAAGAGCTCTTTTGGAATACTGTTTTTGGATTATATATGGCAGGTAGGATGTTGATCTTGGGCAAAGTTCAGTGAGAACTTGGTTATCAAATATTATCAGTAGTGCATGGGCACAAGCAATGACCAGACATTTTTTTCCTTGGAAACCATAGGATTTGGGCAGGAAGGATGCACCTCTTAGGCCCTAGTTGTGACAGTTGTCCCAAATTATAACAGAAAAAAGGACTTAGGCCCTGCAGATTGGATCAAACTATTGTAATTCTTCATCCCCTATTACTGTCTCTACCACCTCTGATGTCATCATGACAACACTACCACAACCACCTCCTCTAAATGGAAGTTCTATAACGTTCTTTGTTCATTGTGACATTACCAATGTGTAGAGCAGTGCCACACATAAATCTTTACTATTTATAGAAAATGGCTGTCACCACTCTTCAAAAACAATAGTTGCTAACATTTTTTTGAAAAATGCTCATGTTCATCACTTCATTTAATTTTTACAAGCTTATGATTTAGGCAAAGAACTGGCAAACTATAGTCCATAGTCTAAATCTAGCCTCTGGATTATTTTATAAGGTCTGTAAACTCAGGGTTTTCTAACATTTTGAAGGAGTTGTAAACAAAACAAAATAAAGAAGAATATGAGACAGAGAACATCTGACTCACAAAGCCTGCAATATTTACTGTCTGGCCTTTGGCCAACCCCTAATATAGCATATTTGTCAGGGTAGGCTAGGTTATGCTGTGGTAACAAACAACCCTCCACCACAACCGTTTAGCCTAACAAAGGTTTATCTCTTGCAGAGTCAATGCCAGCTGTGAGTCTGTGTACCCTTTAAGCTATCTGTCTTCCAGGTGATCAGCCATCCAGGTTGTTTGGATTCTGCAGCTCCGATATCTTAACATGAGGCCTCTTGGCTGTTGTGGCCGGGGAAGGGAGAGCCTAGAGAAACTCAAGGTGTGTTTTTAACAACATAAGTATAGATGTGACGCTTACTACTTCCATTTATGTTTCATTAACCAGAACTTACCACACGGCCCTGCCTAGCTAACAGAGGTTGGGAATTGTAAAGGAGCACCTGGAATGAGAGGAAGAAAGTGGGCTTCTGAGAGGTGAATGCCATGCTTGCCCTTGGCAGCAAGGAAAAGGCAAAACAAAGACTTATCAGGCAGGTATGATTTTTCCAAAGCTTGTGATCTTATCCATGACATTCTCCTTCCCTTATAAGCTCCTTGTCCCAGCAACAAACCCCATTAAACATCTTGTTACTTTGGAGTGGCTTAGACAGAATGTTCCCATGGTTTCTGGCACATCTCCCAGAGAAATCTTTTTAGCTCTGCACCTCCCCCCCCCCCCCCAGCCTCTGGCTCTGGACCCAGTGCCGGTGGAAAGTGCCATAGCCTGAATAACTCATGACTCCAGTGGCTTCTCCCGGTGATGAATGACACCCATCCATCGTGCACCCTGCTGATGGCCCAGCTCGTCCATCATGGCCCGGTGCTCCCAGCTGATGTATTAGTGCCTGGAGAATGGATTGCTCAGTGCCTGATCTGCTTGGGAAAGAAACTGGGCCAAAGAGTGGTTTCAATCTAATTACCTGCTCATACTGGCCAGAGCTGAGCAGTACTTTGGCAGCATCTTTTGGGCTCCCTGCAAAAATATGCCTTGCAGTTCTTGAGCCTATAGGTCATTCCCAATTCATTGCTGATAGACAGGCAATTATTTTTAAGAAAAACATCCAGGATGGAGATATTGGAAGATTTGCTCCATAGGCAGGACAGGTCAGTCTTTTGGGGATAGTGAAGGGTGGACCACGCAACATTTGGGGTATGTGACTTGTCCACAGGTCAGTGGCTTTGGGTTTGTGTCCTATTTATGTCACCTACTCTTTGTGTGACATTGAGCAGGTCACTTAACCTCTTTGAACCTCAGTTTCACTTTCTATACAAGAGTAACTGTTGTGAGGATTAAATGAGATAATAGATATAAAGTACTAAGTACAGCAAATCAGGCAATAAATAATGATGATAATACTAATTATTAAAAATCTCAAAGATTGTTCTCCTGGATCTCTACTGCTTAGGGGTTGCCATATGATCAGAAAGATGGTGATAGATAATGATGATTGTAAATTATTTGTTACTCTGGCATGAAGAGATGAATGATTAGCCTCACGATTTCTTCAACTAACAGAGTATGAGAGAACTGGCACTATGCTAGTTAGACCTAGCTTACCTTCAGGAGAAATAGCTCCTTCTACCTCCTTTTTTGGGGGAGCATTTGCCTTGGGGGAATATACAACTCACATGTAGCTAATATGCATCAAGTCCAATTACCCTGAGACTGCCATGGTGTGAGGAAGCCCAAGCTAGCCCTGTCATTCCCTATCAACTCCAGTCATCCTAATTGAGGTGCTGAACATGAGAGTGAAGAAGTCATCTTGGATGTCCAGCTCTGTCAAACTTTCAGATGACAATAGTCCCGTCTGCCATGTATTGGTAACTGCACAAGGTACCCAAGTGAGAACCACTCAGCTGAGCCAGTCAACCCACAGAAAAATGATAGAGAATGATAAAGTATTATTTTAGGCCAAATTTTGAAGTAGTTGTTATTCAGAAATTGTTGTTGTTGTTAGGTGCCGTCGAGTCGGTATCCGACTCATAGCGACCCTCATAGGGTTTTCAATGGCTGACTGTTTCGGGATTGCCTTGGGAGTGGATTGCCAGGCCCTTTTCCCATTTTTGAGGTGCTGGGAATTGAACTCAGGACCTCAGAGACTGCAGCACAGTGCTCTACCCACTGAGTCAAATCCCAGCCCTATTCAGAAATATGTAACAGAAACAGGAGCCAATCTAGATTGTTTGACCAATATTTAGTAACTACCTACTGAATGCCAGGATTGTTGCTGGGAAAGGAGCTGGTGACTTTGAATCTTGTGGCATCGCCTGGTTCTAATCAAACCTTAGGGTTCCATATTAAGGCTACAGAGAATGTTTTTAATGAATTGTTGCACCTCTTTAGCTTCAAAGAGAAATATGACAACTCTTTTGGGCTGCAGAAATTAAAAAATTTTTCCTTTAGCTGGGCATGATGGAGCATACCTGTATCCCAGCACTTAGGAGGCTGAGGCAGGAGGAGCAACATGAGTTTAAGGCCAGCCTGGGCTCCACTGAGAGTTTCAGGCCAACTGGAGCTGTGTAGTGAGACCCTATCTCAAATCTACCAGATTGTATACATATACCTTATGAAACCATGCCCAGCTTTGGATTTTTTGAACTGGGTCTCTGTCACTTGCAATTATAAGAATTTGGATGAATACACTCATCATTTAAGAATGATAAAGCTGTGAAGGGTATGCCACTAGTTTCTATTTTCTGTGCCTGTGATGTTATTGTTAGGTGCTGTTGAGTCAGATCTGACTCTTATTGACCCTATGTACAGTTTTCAATGACTAATTGTTTCGAGATTGCTTTGGGTGTGGATTGCCATATCCTTCTCCTGTTTTTGTGGTGGTGGGGATTGAACCCAGGGCCTTAGAGAGCACAGAGCAGCACTATATTAACTGAGCTAAACTCCAGCCCATAGTGCCTGTGATTGGCATGTTAATAAGTTACATACTCTAGCTAAGCTTAAACTTGGCTCCAGAGTTCTTATAACTCTGCAATGGCTTTCCATTGTGCTTGGATTATATTCTATAAATACTAACTTCTTACCGTGGCTATGGAGGCCCTGGCCAGTTTGGTACCTGTCAGCTCCTCCAGTTTCATGCTATTCACTAAAACCATGTGAACATCTACCAGTTACTAGAATGGCCAATACTTCCTCTTGCCACAGGGCCTTTGTACATGTTGTCCATATTACTCTTTCTCCTTTGTGTCTTTAATCTGTACTCATCCTTCAGGCATCAACCCAGCTGCCATTTTCATGCAGAAATCCCTATTAATTTCTCTGATTAGATTCTATCACTATGGAATAATTGAATAGTAATAAAAGAGCTAGCAACATATAATACTTTTTGCCAAGTCCCATTGTAAGTACTTTATACACATTGCTACATTTAAATCATCATATCATCCCTGTGTTGGCACTATTATCCTGTCTTACAAAAACCCTGAGGCATACATTACAGTACCAGGTACCTCTCTCCTATAGCATTGCTCAGAGTTGGAATTTTATGTTTATTTGTGTGTCTTTTAAAAAAAGTTTGTCCCCCTCCCATTGAATGTGAGAACCACATACACAGGGACTATATCTGTTTTTGTTTATCACTGTATCTTCTGTGCCCATTGCAGGGCCTGACATATTGCTATGATTTGAATGTCCCCTCTGAAACTCATTGAAATTGAATCACCATTATAGCAGTATTAAGATGTGTAGAGATGAAGTTATGAGGCCACAAGGGCTCTGTCCTCATGAATGGATTAATGTCCTTATTATGGGAGTGGGTCAGTTATTGAGACAGTGGGCTTCTGATTTGGCCTCATTCCTCTCTCTCTCTCTCTCTCTCTCTCTCTCTCTCTCCCCCTTTCTTCCTCTGTCCCTCCCTCTCTCTCCCTGCCCCCTCTTTCCCTCTCTCCCTCTCTGCTACTTGGAGGTTGAACCCAGGGCCTCATGCATGCTTTTGTAAGTGCCCTACCACTGAGCTGTAACTCCCAGCCCAGTTTTTACTTTTATTTTAAGACAGGGTCTTGCTGAATTATGCAAGCTGCGTCTGACCTCAAACTCATGATTTTTTTGCCTCCACTTCCAGAATAGCTGGGATTATAGAAGTGAGCCACAGCACAGAGCTTGGTCCTGTCTCTTTTGCTCTCTCTCTTCTTTTCCATTTTCTTTCTTTTCTTCTTTTTCTTTTTTCTCTCTTCTCTTTCTTTTCTTTCTTTTTTTTGCAGTACTAGGGAGTTGAATGTTGGGCCTTGCCCATGTTAGGGAAGTGCTCTACCACTGAGCCACACTCTCTGCTCCCCCTGCTCATTTAAAAATTTTTGAGACAAGTTCTCACTAAGTTGCACAGGCTGCCTCTGGCCTCCAATCTGTGATCCTCCTGCCTCGGCCTTATAGGTTGCTGGAATTATAGGCATGCACTCCAGCGCCCTGCTCTGTCTATTGGTTTCTATCTCTTGGGTGCTTACTTGCCCTTCTGCCATGTTCTAATGTAGCACAAAGGATCTCGACAGATGCGGGTGCCATGCTCTTGGACTTCTCAGCCTCCAGAACTGCGAGAAATGAATTTCTTTTGTTTATAAATTCCTCAGTTTCAGATATTCCATCATAGCAGTAGAAAATGGACTAAGACACACAGAGTTAGTGCTCCATAAATATTTCCAAGGACACCCTGGCAGCCTTGAGTCTCAGGGGCCTTTTTTCTCTGTCAACGTGTTCACCCCCACCCCCAGTCTCCAGCAGGTGTCCCTCGTTTATGTTGAGTTCCAAGACAGAGCAAGGAGGCTGTGTGATGTTCAGGCTGTCCGTCAGCTGGTGCAAGAAGATAAGGGCAGTGGGGAAAGTGGGCATTTAGGGTTCAGGATGAGGCTAAGTGGATGGGCAGGGGTGGGGGCAGATGTTGAGCACAGCTGCTGGGGTGAAGCCAGGGTCACAGAGGTCAGGTCCCAGTGACGGATTGCTTGGATGGTTAAGAGCTCAGCTTTAATAGCAGCCTTGGCGGTGACAATGATTGAACTCACTGCCTTGGAGCCCATGGCCTGGGTCAGGCAGTAGGTGGGTGAGGAGCAGCAAGGTGAACACGTGGCGCTGCATGCGTGAAGGCTGTGTGTGTGTGTGTGTGTGTGTGTGTGTGTGTGTGTGTGTGTTGTGAGTATGGCTGTGTGTGTGTCTCTGTGTGTGGAATAGCTATGATTTCACATAGTTTTATGTGCATTCATTTGAGCCAAGTGGTATTGTCAATAGAAGGGCCATTTCACATGGTTTAACAAATCCACACAGGCATGGACAACTACCATGCAGGTTAATGGACTCAAAACCCATGGATATTACATAACTTGCTGCTGCATATGGCACAGACTCAGTACATGTGTTTATGATGGGCGTGGAAAGAAGTATGAGTCACCTCCAGGTGACCATGCACATGTGCGTGTGGGTGTGCCTGGTGTGTGTGCCTGGTGCTGAGGAGAGCCTGATGAGTGGAGCAGGACTTGTCTGTTACACTTGGCTAATGACACACACCCTCCAATACCTGAGTAAGTAGCCCTGTGCCTTCCAATAACTGAGCAAGGGAACACGAACTCTCTAATATCATAGTGGCCCTCATTTTAGTCAGGGGACTGGATGTATCTTGCTAACTACATCGGCCACTCCTACCCCTTGGTCTTGTGAATGAGAGCATAGCTACTCCCGGGCCCCTCCAGCATCATCTTTGATTGGGCCTTGAACCACACAGGCTGCCCCATCTCACACAGTCCTTGTGACTCCCTTCACAGGGACAGACCATCATTCTCATGGAAAGACCCTGAGCAGACAGGATTATCTGCTTCTGGAAGATGAGGAGGATCAGGCTGGCAGGAGTTCAGTAACATTGGAATAGCACAAGCAGGCATGGGCATAATGGATAGGGCACAATCTGTGGAATCACATTCTGGCTCTAGTCCTTACTAGCTGTGTGGCCTTAGTAAGAATTCCTTCAATTGATTTCCCACTGTAAATTCTCCCCTGCACCATGGCTGATGTACACCAGAGGCCTCTCTGCCATAGAGCTGGGTTTGAGTGTTTCCTCTTGGTGAAAACAAAAACAAAAACAAAACAAAACAAAACACTAACAACTGCTGACTATAACCGATTCATTGCTTTCAATCACTCCATGGGACTTACTTTTGCTGGGCACCAGTATTTCTGGGTTTTGGATGTAGACATATGGTATGATTAAATTTCCCTGTTTTTCTGAGTTTGGCTGTGACCATGTAGCTTGTTTTGGTCAAGGAGATGAGAGTGAAGTGACATGGATCATTTCTGGGTGGAAGCTTTTAGGTGCTGTGTTTTCTTTCTCCAACTTTAGCAAAATGCAATCATGAAGACATAGACTCCCTCAGTCTGGGCCCCTGAGGGCTGATGGGTGGAGCAGAGGCCCCAGCTGACCTATGATAGACATGATATATAGCAAGAAACAAATCTTTATGTTTGAACCCAGGGTTTTTTTTTGTTGTTGTTGTTATTGCATTGCTATTTAGCTAATCCTGCCCGATATACTTCCCAAGTGCTGGATTCTTCCAGTAAGTTCATCTTGTAGTCCACCTGTGAGGGAAATACTTAACCTCATTCTACAAATGACAAACTAGTTTGGGGACTTGTGAAATTTATCTGTGGTGAGTAAATAGGATCAGCCTTTCAACTAGAAAAATGTGACATTTGGGACTTTTGCTACAAGAGTGATCTGTAAGAATGGTACCTCAGTCTCAGAGACATTTCTGAAGAGTTTTGAGGTATTAGCTGAGGGAGAGAAAATACACTGTCCTATGAGGAGAAGAATCCCCATTTTATGACCTGATTCAGATGACAAAAGAAGTTCCAAAGTAGGTGAAGATGATAATGGAGATTTGACTTCCTTCCTGCCACCCAGCAAAATGCAGACCACAAATAGGTTACATGTCATTTTTTAGAATTGTGCAAGTTATAGGTGATCACTGGGTAAAATTTAGAGAATTCAGAGAAATGAAAGATCAAAAAATTAAAATCACCTAATATTCTGCCACCTAGAGATAACCACCATTTCTAGTCAGGCTTCTAGATATTCTCCACATAGACTTTAAAGTCACTAATTACACTTTGTACATGTTGTTTTATAATCTTTTATTCCATTTAACACCTTACGAATATTCTGCTTTAAGTAAATAGAGGGCCACATCATTATTTTAAATGGTTGTATAGTGTTTCATCATATGATGCCTTTATTAATATTTCTTTATCATAATGAGCTCAATATTTTTGAACCTTTAGGCTGTTTGCAAGTTCTTGCTGTTACAAACAATACTGCAGTGAAACTCTTTGGAAGATACATCTTCTGGCACTTGTTTAATTATTTCCTTAGAATAATTCTTTGAAGTGGGATTGCTGGTCAAAAGAAATGTACTTTTCAAGGGCTTTTGTTACATATTGCCAAATTGCTGTCCAGAAACCCTGTATTAATTTGCAGTCCTAGTGGTAATGCATAAGAATGTCCTTTTCTTGATTTCCATGTCAATACAGGGTATTGTCAATCTCTTAAATCTTTGCTAATTCCAGCAGTGAAAAATTGCCTTTCTTTGTTTCAATTTACATTCCCTTGATTCCTAGCGAGTCTGGAGTATTTTTTTTAAAAGAGAGGTGCCTTGTTAAAATATCTCCTCGGTGACCCTGTTGGGATCCCAAGAATGCAGAGAAGGCAAATTGTTCATTCATTCATTCAACAAATGTTTATTTGCACCTACTATGTGCCAGGCATAGATTTAAGTGTTGAAGTGTCAGCAGGGAGTAAGACCAATACAATCCCTGATCCAGACTCCACAGATAGCAGTGCATATTTTTAAGAGGAACTTGGATCTTCACCCCAGCACATGAATTTTCTGAAGTCATGGTAAAGGGGTGATTGAAAGCAGTGAATCAGTTGTAGTCAGCACTGGCCAAGCTATAGTAGAGCCTGAGGTAAAACGAAAAATCAGTAGCACTAATCCTATTTTTATTCAAATTTTGATATTTTGTTCATTATGGATTTTGCATTAATTATAATGAAAGATATCGCATTACAATATTTATTCTGATTGCTGAGTCTGCTTGGCATACCTTTCAATTCCATGCCTGAGATAAATGTCTCACTCATTTTGTGCTCATCCTGCCGCTCCCCATAGATTTCTGATTTCTAAAATTTCTGTGCACACACAGATGAAATTCTGAAACCAGATCTCAGGGTCTGCAGACTCTGTCCTGATACACAACCAGAAAGACTGCAAGTCATTATTTTGATTTCAGTAACCGTTATTCTGAGGAAGTGCTCTGTGACAAGCCCTAGGTCAGGCACTGGAGATGTAGACAAACACCCAGACACTGTTCTGGAGCTGAGATTCAGAGCCCCGAGCAAATAACATACCCTGCTATTGCCTATCAGCCACCTATGTCCTTAGAAGCACATGGCAGGTCCTTATGCCACCTTGTACCCATCCTGGTAGCTATCTTTGGTGGAATGATTACCACATTCTCAAGGATCTTGGGAAAGTAAGGATTAATCTTGTTAGTTTAAACATAGTTATAATAATTCCATGTCAACTGAACCACTGTGGTTCCTAAAGCTAAGCAGGGTTGGGCCTCATTAGTCCTTGGGTGGGAGACCGCCTGGGAATACCTGGTACTATAGATTTGGAAGAAGCACCTGGCAGCCTACTCCCAAAACAATCAACCGTTGAAAACCCTAAGAATAGCAGAGAAGCACTGACATAGTGCTGGGCATGGCACAGTGTTGGAGAGTGTTTTGTCTATTGTTTATAATATTGCTATGAGTCACACCCAACTTGACAGCACCTAACAAAAACAAAAAAACATACATAATAATAATTCCATGCTATGTAAGTCCCCCTATGTGCCAAGTATGGTGGTGTTGTTAGGTGCCATTGAATTGTGTTCCACTCATTGTTGTTGTTGTTGTTGTTAGGTGCCGTCGAGTCGAGTCCGACTCATAGCGACCCTATGTACAGCAGATCGAAACACTTGCCGATTCTGTGCCAGGCAAACCATCTTATTTATGTTTAAGCCCATTGTTGCAGACACTGTGTTAATCCCTCTGGTGGAGGGTTTTCCTCTTTTGCATTGACCTGCCACTCTTCCAAACATGATGTCCTTCTCCAGGGATTGTTCTCTCCTGACTACATGTCCGAAATATGTAAGACACAGTTTGGCCATTTTTGCTTCCAAGGAGCATTCTGGTTGTACCTCTTCTAGGACAGATCTGTTGGTTCTTTTGGCAGTCCATGGTATACTCAATAGACGTCTCCAGCACCACAATTCAAAAGCATCAATTCTTTTTCTGTCTCTCTTGTTCAATGTCCAGCTTTCACAACCATATGATGCGACTGAAAATACCATGGCATGAGTCAGATGCACCTTCGTCTTCGATGTGACATCTTTGCTTTTCAATACTCTAAAGAGATCTTTTGCCACAGCTTTTCCTAGAGAAATGCGTCTTTTGATTTCTTGACTGCTTCCACGGGTGTTGATTATAGAGCCAAGCAAAGTAAAATCTTGGACAACCTCAATCTTTCTCCATTTAATGTGAAGTTGCGTGCTGACCCAGTTGTAAGGATTTTTGTTTTGTTGATGTTTAGTCGTAACCCATATTGAAGGCTATGATCTTTGATCTTCATCAGTAAATGTTTTAGATCCTCTTCATTTTCAGCAAGCAAAGTGGTGTCATCTGCATAACGCAGGTTGTTAATGAGTCTTCCTCCAATCTTGATGCCGCATTCTTCCTCATAAAGTCCAGCTTCTTGGATTATTTGCTCAGCGTATAAATTGAAGAGATAGGGTGAAAGTATACAGCCCTGACGCACACCTTTCTCAACTTTAAACCACTCAGTG
>VMDO01039821.1:0-12405 GCA_007922755.1 Pedetes capensis
TTTTGTTTTCATTTTTGCTATTTTCTTGAGGTATTTAGTTATTTTTATCTTTTAATTCATTGCAAACACAAAGGCTTATAATCAGTCACTGAATTGTGGTTAGAGTCATGGTTACAGAATATCATTTAGGTGAATGACACTGGTGAGCAGTGGACAAATACTTACAAAAGGCCCTTCAATTTATATATCAGTCTAAGTTATCACTTTTAAATTTACAAACTGCCTCAAACACCTTACCTCATAAAATGATTTATTTCAAATGACCAGAGTGTTAAATATTTTAGTTTTGTTATTTTCTAATTGAAAACACTTATAAAAAGTAAATTTACTAGGGGTTTGTAAGAAAACTAGTACAAAGATTTAAGCTGTGGATGTATGTATTTAAACATTGAATCACTGTTTTTGTCTCCAGTCTCCTAATGAAATGAAGTGTTTTGCTCAGTACTAAGCCATTTCTGTGCATGATGTGGGGATTTAGATATTGAATTTTACAGTGATGATCCTTCCTATTTTAGATCACATTAAAGGGCATTTCTTTCCAAAAAGGTCACTCTGTTGATCAAGAATGTCCCATAACAGAGACTCAGTATAAATTCCAGAAATTGAACTCTATTAATAAAACATTGCTATTTTAATAAAGACTTATCTAGTAAAAAGTTTTTGTTTCAAAAGCATTGGAAGTTGAGTGTGGTGGCACACACCTGTAGTCACAGCATTTGGGGAGGCTAAGGAAGGAGAATTTCAAGTTCAAGGACAGCTTGGAATACATAATAAGACCTTGTCTAAAAATGAAAAAAAAGGAGGGTGGAGAACAGACTTTGTTATCCTTGAAACTGTCTTTTTCTATGATTGCCAGTTTAATCTCACAATTCAATAACCTATTAGATTTTAGTCCATCTACTTTATACCTTTTGTACTCTGTGAGCCAGCATTATTATTCCTTGGTGAACTATCCAACAGATACATGTTATCTGCAGAATATTATACCTGGCCCTAAGTAAACCAAGTAACATGCTTCTAAACAATACTCATGTTTTAGGCACATTGTTGTTGTTGTTGTTAGGTGCCGTCAAGTCGGTATCCGACTCATAGCGACCCTCTGTTCAACAGGGGAAACACTATTGTCAGTGCTTCTCTGCTGTTCATAGGGTTTTCAATGGCAGATTGCTTTTTGGGAGGGGGTTGCCAGGTCATTCTCCCAAGCCTACAGCTTCTGGTGTTCCCAGGCAGTCTCCCATCCAGGTACTAACCAGGCCCGATCCTGCTTAGCTTCCGAGATCTGACGGGATCGGATGCCACAGGGCTACTGCTGCAGGCAGATTTAGGCACATTAGGCTTGGAAATCACACCTCTTATGTCTGCAATGATCACTGCACTTCTTTCTGTTACCAGGACAAAGAAAGGAGGGAAAAGTAACTTGCCATGTGAGTCATGCAGCTCAGCCCTGGTGAGCAAGATAATGATACAAAGCTCAGTTCTATCACCCTCCTACCTAAGACAAAACTCTCACAATTACTCAAAAGTGATCCACACATTGTTGGACTCAAGTCTGTACTGCTTAGTGCTAATTTAAAATATCCTAAGTAGCTAAGGGTGTATTTCAGTGGTAGAATGCTGGCCTAACATGCATGAGGCCCTGATTTCCAACTCTTGTTGTTGTTGTTGTTAGGTGCCGTTGAGTCGGTATCCGACTCATAGCGACCCTCTGTACAACAGGGGAAACACTATTGTCAGTGCTTCTCTGCTGTGCATAGGGTTTTCAATGTCAAATTGATTTTTGGGGGGAGTGGGTTGCCAGGTCCTTCTCCCAAGCCTACAGCACCTGGTGTTCCCAGGCGGTCTCCCATCCAGGTACTAACCAGGCCTGACCCTGCTTAGCTTCTAAGATCTGACGGGATCGGATGCCACAGGGCTATGGCTGCAGGAATTACAACTCTAGTAACATGGAAAATAAAATGTAAATAAATAAATATGTTCTAGCAAGCAGGGCTTGGTGCCATGGGCCCTTATTCACAGCTACTTGGGAGGCTGAGGCAAAAATATCACTTGAACTCAGAAGTTAACTCAGTTTGAGCAACATAGTAAGACTGGCTTCAAAAATAAAATGGGCTAGGAATTTGGAGGAAGAAAAAAAATTGATGAAGGATGAAGTCAGAGCAGACTTTCTAGACAAAGCCAAACTTCAATTTGCTCTTGAGCATAATAAAACTTGGATCAGTAGAACCTCAGTGAAGAAAATTGCTAGTGTGAGGTATTGGAGTAAGCATATTTATATTCTTAAACTCAGCTCTGGGTATAAATGGTATTGCCTTTTGACATCTGTAATTCTTTTCTTATACTATACTATTTTTCCTGAAGTGCTGGGGATTGAAGCCAAGGCCTCACATATTCTAGGCAAGCACTGTAACACTGAGGTCCACCCCAGCCCTCTTTACACTATTTTCTATCTGAAAATTTCCTGAGAAAGAAGACTGCCCTAAAAATTTATATAGGATGGTAACAAAGTAGAATGAGGTGGTATACAACTGTAGTTCCAGCACTTGTATGGCTGAGACAGGTTGAAGGCCAGCCTAGCATACATAGCAAAACACTGACAAATGAATCATAGAAGCAAAAGTCATGACTTCCTTCAACTAAAACAAAGAAGTCAGAAGTATTAGTAAAAATTATGCAGATTTCACAGATAATGTTCACTAATATTTATTGAACAATTTCTATGTGCTTAGAGATGTTCTATGCACCTATCAAATACTTATTTATGTAATCCTCACAAACCACCTTTTGAGGTAGTTAGTAATATTATCTCCATATTATGTATGAGGCAACTGAAGCACAATGAGGTTTAAATAATCTGTCTAAATTCACTCATAGGAATGACAGAAAATTGAAGTGGAATTAAAAGATCCAATTCCAGGCTGGATCTCTGCAGTCTTAACATTTAGTCAAGTCATATGGTTGAATAAGAGTAAAAGGGAGAGATCTCTCATTCTGAGGGCTAGATGGCAAATATGTGACCCAGAAGAAGATAGATTCTTGATGGAGGGCTAGATGGTAAGGAGGATTAAGTACACAGAGACTCTGCTTACCACAGATAGCTAGAGTTCTTCATGGATTTGTGTGTGTCTGTGTGTGTGTGTGTGTGTGTGTGTGTGTGTGTACACACAGACATTTATAGTAAATGGATAGGTATATAAACATGTATATGCACAGATAATACATGATTTTAATATAGTTTTATTATAAAATAACTTCTGGCAATATGATTTTTGTAAACCATCACAATATTACAGATTAGGCAATGTCCTCTTTGACCATTATTTCAACCCTAGTATATACACATTATCTTGTATCATTTGGGGTCTTGTTATGATTTTATCAGATTGCCGCTTTGAATGTGTGTACTTGTGTGTGTGTGTTTTACATAAACGATGTACCTTCTGTGATAGAATATGTAATTATGCAGTAGGATGCATTGTTTTGTAAATATACACATATATGTTCTACTTAAACAAAATGCATATTTTTATATTACCATGCATGGCAATTCACTCCTGAAACAGTCCCAAATCAGCCATTGAAAACCCTATAAGAGCCACTATGAATCAAACCTGACTCCATGGCATCCATCAAAACAATATGCTTTTAAACATAAGAGGTATCATATCATTTTATGCCTTCTCCAGTATCTCATGATGTGTTTATCTATATTTTTATAACATAAATCTGACTCAATTTTGTCATTGATATCATTTCTTATCTAATTGGTACATTCTTTTTCCCTATATTTTTATTGTGAACAATTTCAAACATGCCTTAAACTTGCAGCAATCTTTTTTTTTTCAGTACTAGGTGATTGAAACTGAGGCTCACACATGTTAGCCAAATGCTTTATCACTGAGCTGCATGCCCAGCACTTATTTTTTTAGCTTTTGAGGTAATGTCTTATTAAGTTGCACAGGCTGTCTCTGACATAAAACATGGATCCTCTTGCCTCAGTCTCTCAAGTGACTGGGATTGTAGCATGCACCATAGTGTCAAATGAAAAAGGATTTTACAAGGAATATCCATATACCTACAACTTTTTTCTTTCTTTCTTTTTCTTTCCTTCTTTCTTGATTTCTGCCATGCTGAGTTGTTGAACTGAGGGCTTCATGCATACTAGGCAAATACTCTATCAATGTACTGCACTTTTAGCTGCTTAGAGTATTTTTTTATTTTTGAATAATGTCTCATGTTGTGCAGACTGCCTCTGGACTGGAACTTGGTATCTTCCTCCCTCAGCCTTCCAAGTTCCTAGGATTGGAGATATGGACTATGATGCCCAGCTTCTTCAATGCAGATTCTACTGTTAATATTTCACTATGCTTGCTTCACTGTATCTATTAACATATAACTTTATCTATCCATAAATATGTCTTACTTTTCTTTCATCTTTTAAACTTTTGCATAGCATTCCATAATGTTGTGAAAACATAGTTAATTTATCCAAAGTTACTACTGCAATGCTGCAATGAACATTCTTGTCCATTTGTACCCATTTTGGTGAATACTTAGGAGCACGAGTTGCTGTGATATACAGAGTACATGCGTTTATAATATTAGTAGATACTAAAAACTCTTTGTAGTAGTTCTACCAATTTATGATTCTCAGATTAGAAGAAGGATTGTTTTTTCACACATTTTCATACACTTCCATCAATTTCTGAAATGTTTTAATGTGTTAGTCAATAGTTCTTTGGTGTATAATGTCTTTTGTTACTTTGATTTGAAATTTACATTTCCCTAATTATTGGTTCCTCCATGTGTCTGTCAGTTTGTCATGCTGTGGGGGCTTGTGTGTTGCTGTGATGCTGAAAACTATACGACCAGTTTCTCACATACCAGCAGGGCCACTTATGGTGGACAGGTTCCAGCAAAGTTTCCAGAATAAGACAGACTAAGGAGAAGGACCTAGCAGCCTATTCCCAAAACAATTTGTCATTGAAAACCATATGAATAGAAGAGAAGCACTGTCATCTGGGTAGTGTTTCAGTAATTGAGTCAGGCCTGACTCAATGGTACCTAAGAACAGACATCAATTACTAGTGAATTTGAACTTCTTTTCATGTGTTTTTCATTTTGGTTTTCTCTTTTATTCTTATCCTTTGACCATTTTTCATTGGGTCGTCTTTTTTATATGTTCTTTTTAGTAATTACTGATCTGTTATATATGTGGAAAATATTTTCCTGGTCTATTTGTTCTTATTTCCAGTTAACATATGTTTTTATTGAATAAAACTATTCAATCTTACATTTACATGAAATTGTTAATTTAGCTGATCTTCAGGGCTACCTGTGATATTAACAAGCAAGGTAAAGGTTATTTTAACTTAATTTTATGGATGAGGACTGTAAATTTTAGAAAGATAAAGAAACCTACCAAATATCACATAGATAGTATGTGGTAGCATGAGGACTCAGAGTTAGGGTTATTGACCCCTATAGTAGTTTCCTATTGCTGCTATCACAAGTTAGCAAAAATCATATTGCTTAAAACAACACACATTTATTATCTAAAAATTTTAATAAATCAGAAGTCTCATGGGGCTAATATTAAGGTGTCATCAGAGCTTCTTCTGAAAGCTCTAGGGAACAATTTATTTACTTTCCTTTTTCAACTCCCAAAGGCCAGAGTCCCCTGGTTCATGGCCTTCTTACTTCACACTTAAAGTCTACAGTAATAATATTAGAGGCTGAAAGTGTGGTAGGCACAGGCAGTGTGGTCCACCATCTCCCCGATGTGGAGGTCCTGATTATCCAGTTTGCGATAGGACAGCACTGTGGTGCAAGCACCAAATGGGAACACAGGCCTCAGGTCCACTGGAGGTGACACAATTTCATCCCACCTACTATAGCATGGGATCAGTGAGTTAGCCCGGGGTGCGGACACATATGAGAGAGTGACATTGGGCCCAGGCTCACCACCATCTGCTGCCCCCAATTGGGCTGTTCTCCCTGAGCCAAGATCTTGGCAATTGAGCTCTTTAGAGGAAGCAGAAGTCTCAGAAGGATGACAGAGTACATGTCACCTCCCTGCTAATGCAGCACTGGTGGTTCACCCCATGGGGTGGTTCACAAAGAGCACCTGGAAATCCAGTCCAGCCTGAGAGATCAGCGTGAACTTTCTGCCATCATCCTCACAGGAGGTATGCTGTGCCGAAACCCCTTCCCTCAGCCCTGTTGTCTTTCAGTGAGTGTATAGGGAAAATCGCTTTCATTGTAGTGGAACTGCAAAATATCAAAATAAAGCTGCCATCGCCACTTAGGAAATATTACACAAGAGAATACTGAAAATTGGACTGTAGACAGAGGCTCCAGTAGGGACATGGCTCAACAATGACCCAGCATGGCTTCCCCTGACAGAAATAGGCAAGAAGGAGATACTGTGTGGCACCAGGGCAAAGAGTGATGGGGTGCTCTCAAACAGTTGCTGGTTGCTGGTGGTAGGATGGAAGGCAGTCAAACCAGAGGTCTCCATGACTCTCTGGGGAAGAGGTCACACAAGGAGCACTGAGTATGTTTGAGGCATTTTTAAATTGGTTTTTCTTCTCTCTCTTTTTTCATTTTTCTTTTCTTTTTTATCTTTTTTATTCTTTATTTCAGTATATTTCTTTTTTTTGTTTTTTTTCTTTTTCCCTTTTCTTTCCTTCCCCATCTCCTCTCCCCACTCCGGCCCCAGTAGAGAAGTACAGATGGTTGCTATATAGTCTCATTTGAACTGTGAACTAGACAGAGGGAAACTGAAGAGTGGAGAGTCTAGGGAATGGTGAAGAGCATCACAAACTGATGGTTCCCTAAGGCTAGGAGAACTGGTCCAGAACAAGGCACATCTGAGGCCTGGTAATGCTTGTGACTTGGAGAGTAATAGTGCCACAAATTAGACAACCTAAGACACATGGGTTAGACTGTGGACCAGTTGGGGGCTGGGAATGCAGGGGATAGAAAGAAACTGAAAGGGGCAGTTCTAAATACAGATTTGGCAGCAGAACCTAGACATTGGTCACTGAGGCTGCAAACTACAGGTCAGAGAAGTGAGAGAGAAGCACCATCAACTCATTGTCACCCAAACTCAAAAGAATGCTGAGGAGGGAATCTCTTTACACATGGAAGAGGTGGAACCTAGCTCCCAGATGAAGCAATGGGCAAGACTCAGCAGAAAAGCACATGAAACATGATAAGACATGCTGGATGGAAAGATGCTATAGAGCAAAGCTTCTCAACAGAAAGAATCAGGGAATCCTGATTTCTGGAGATGCCAGAATGAGAATTTAGAACTTTGTTTATAAATATGCTAAGAGATATCAAAGACACCACTGCCAGTTCTCTTGAAGCTCTGGATAAAGTCTCCAAAGAACTTGAAAAAAAATTAAAAAAACAGCAACCACTGAGATGCAAGGAAAGTTGAATGAAATAAATACTTTAATAGAATCTTCAGTCTCCAGAATAGATGAAGCTAAAAACAGGATAGCCACTACAGAGGAACAGGAACAAGATATTAGTTACTCACAAAGCAAGATGGAGAGAATGATGAAACAGTATCAACAAGATCTTCAAGAGGTTTCTGACAAAATGAGAAAATGAAACCTAAGAATTCAGGAGATTCCTAAAGAATCAGAAAAAAAAAAACAAGAGAGGATTAGGAAATTTATTGTAAGAAATATTAGATGAAAACACCCCAAATCTAAGGCAAGAATTGGATACCTATACAAGTGAATCATTCAGAACCCCAGAGTAGATCAAAATAGATCCTCCCCATGACATAATATAAGTGGAATGCTAAACTTAGAGTGCAAAGAAGACTTCCTGAAAGCAGCAAGGGAGAAACACCACTCATCTACAAAGATAAATCCATCAGAATAACAGAGGATTCTCAAAAACAGTATTAAAGGCAAGGAAATCTTGGAAAGACATCATCCAAGCTCTGAAAAAGAATAAATCCCAACCAAGACTACATTATCCAGTGAATTCATCTTTTGAAATAGATGGACAGTACAAGACATTGCCTGATATTGCTCTGTTCAAATGATTTGCAGCCACCAAGCCAGCATTGCAGAGGATCTTCAATCAACTATGACATATAGGACAGGTAAGACAACCCCACAAAGAAATGAGCAGTTGACATGAGAGGAAATTAAGAAAGAAATAAGATAAATGTGAATCAAAAACCAGTAATAAGTATTGATTTAATGCATAATAATAAGCACTCCTCAATAATTACTCTCAACATAATTGGTCTTAACTCACCGATTGAGAGACTTAGGCTGGCTAATTGGATGAAAAAACATAAACCCTTGATATGCGCCATTCAAGAGACTCACCCAACCCACAAATACTATAAAAGGTTGAGAATTAAGGGTTAGAAAACCATTTGCCAAATGGGGGGAAACAAAAGGAGCAGGAGTTGAGAAACTAATTTCAGATAGATTAGACTTCATTCCAAAACTAATTAGAAGAGACAAAGAAGGGCACTACATATTACTAAAAGGAACATTCAACCAGGAACCAATAATGTTACTTAATATATATTCTCCAAATGCAGGGGCACCTAGCTTCATAAAACAAACTTCATGATAAATAAAAGAACATATTCAATGAGACACAATAATTATGGGAGACTTCAATACCCTACTTTTACCAAGAGACAGGTCATCAAAACAAAAAATCAACAAAGAAATGATAAGCTTAATTTGCACCTTACACCAACTGGCATTTACACATGTCTACAGAATATTCCATCCATCTGATGAGAAATACACATTGTTCTCAGCACCACATGGAACTTTCTCTAAGACAGACAATGTTTTGTGCACAAAAATAACCTCAACAAATCCAAAAAAGTAGAAATCATCCCATGTACCTTATCAGATCAAAATGGAATAAAATTATAACTCAAAGCAAGAAAAATTTCAGAAATTTTACAAATTCATGGAGAATAAATAATACACTGCTGAATTATCAATGCATTATCAAAAAATAAAAAAACAAATTAAAAAAAGTTCTTGCAAACAAATGGTGAGAACACATCCCACCAAAATTTATGGGATATAGCAAAGGCTATAAGAGGAAAGTTCATAGCTGTGAGTACCTTCATCAATAAGCTGGGGAAGGCCCAAGTAAATGACTTAACTATATATCTCAGGGCATTAGAAAGCCAACAAACCAATCCAGAAAGGAGAGAAATCAGACAGAAATTATTAAGATCAAGGCAGAGATATCCCAATTAGATTCCAAAATGATAATCCAAAGAATTAACAAGACTAAGAGCTGGTTCTTTGAAAGGATTGATAAAATAGATGCTCCCCTAGCTGATCTCAAAAAAAGAAAAAAGAATAGGCAAAAACTGAAAAAAAAAAAAAAACTAGAGAAGAGAATGGAAAATCCAGAAAATAATCAGGGAATATTTTGAGAAATTTAATTCCCCCAAAAATGAAAATACAAAAGAAATGGTTAAACTTATTATCATATACAAATAACCAAAATTAAGCACAGAGCCAATAGCAGTTTAAACTGACCCATTACATACACCAAAACAGAAAAGGTAATAAGAAACCTCTCAAGAAAGAAGATCCCAGGACTTGATGGGTTCACAGCAAAATTCTACTAAACCTTCAAAGAAGAATTAATACCTATTCTTCTCAAATTATTTCAAAACGTAGAAAAGGAGGGGGCACTCCCAAACTCATTCTATGAAACCATCATCACTCTGATACCTTAACCAGGCAAGGATACAGCTAAGAAAGAACACTATAGATCAATTTCTCTAATAAACATAGATGCATAAATTCTGAACAAAATCCTGGCAGACTGAATTCAGCACCAGGCAAGAAAGATGATTCATCATGACCAAGTGGGGTTTGTTCCACAGATGTAAGGCTGGTTCAATATATGAAAACTGATTAATGTAACTCAACCTATCAAGAGATTTGGAAACAGAAACAACATGATCATCTTGATTGATGTTGAAAAGGCCTTTGACAAAGTGCAACACCTTTTCCTGATAAAAACTCTGGAGAAGATAGGCATGATAGGAAAATATGCCAATATCATTAAAACCATTTATGAAAATCCTACAGCCAATATCATACTAAATGGAGAAAAGTTCAAACAATTTCCATGAAGATCAGGAACAAGACAATGATGTCCACTCTCTATTTTATTATTCAACATTGTGATTGAAGTCCTAGTGAGAGTTATTAGACAAGAGAAAGAAATCAAATGGATACAGATAGGCAAAGAAGAGGTCAGATTATTCTTATTCATGGATGACAAGTTCTTTTACCTAAAGGACCACAAAAACTCCTCTAGAAAACTTTTAGATCTAATTAACTGCTTCAGTAAAGTGGCAGGATACAAAATTTACTTGGAAAAATCAGTAGCCTTCCTTCACACTATCTGTGAGCAAGAAGAGAAGGAAATTAAGGCTACAATCCCCTTCACATTCACCTAGCAAAACTTAAATACTTAGGAATCAGTCTAACCAAAGATCCTACAGATCTCTACCAGGAAATCTTCAAAACAAAAGAAATTGCAGAAGATACTAGAAGGTGGAGAGACCACTCCTACTCATGGGTTGGGAGAATCAATATTGTAAAAATGGCTATACGATCAAAAGCAATTTACATATTTAATTCAATCCTCATTAAAATTGTAATGACAGACTTCACAGAAAAAAACATTCCAAAAATTCATATGGAAACACAAAAGACCATGTGTAGCCAAAACACTCATGAGCTGCAAAACTAGTTCAGGTGGGATCACAATCGCTGACTTTAACCTATACTACAGGGCTATAGAAGCACAAACAGCTTGATACTTGCACAAAAATAGGCCTGAAGACCAGTAGAACAGAATTTAGGCCTCAGAGATAAACCAACACATCTATAGACACCTTATCTCTGACAAAGGAGCAGAGCACTCAAATTGGAGATAAGGTAGCCTCTTCAACAAATCATGCTAGGAAACTTGGATTTCTACCAGCAGAAAAATGAGAACAGACACACACCTCTAAATCTGCATGAGAGTTCATTCAAAATGGATAAAAGACCTGAGATAAGACCAGAAACTTCAAAATTACTAGAAGCAAAGATAGGAAATATGCTCCAAGATATAGAAATAGGGAAGCATTTCCTTAAGAAGAGTCCAATTGCTCAGGAAGTTGCAACAAGAATAAACAAATGAATCACATGAAATTAAAAAGCTTCTGCACAGCAAATGAAACAACAGAGTTAAGGAATAGCCCACTGAATGGGAGAAAATCTTCACATCCTACACATCTAACAGAGAACTAATTTCTAGAATTTACAAAGAACTCAACAAAGCAATTTCTAAGACAACAAACAATCCAATACACAACCGAGCAAAGGAAATGAACAGGTAGTTCTCAAATGAACAAGTTTGTAAGGCTATGAAACCCATGAAAAAGTGCTCAATATCACTAGCCATTAAGGAAATGCAAATCAAAACAACTCTGAGATTCCACCTAACTCCAGTAAGAATGGCCAAGATAAACAAAACAAATAATAACAAATGCTGGTGAGGTTGTGGAGAAAAAGTAACCTTCTTACATTGTTGGTGGGACTGTACATTTGTTCAACCACTTTGTAAATCAATATGGAGACACTTAATGAGGCTAAAAATAGAATTGCTATACTACCAAGCTATACCACTCTTGGGAATATATCCAAATGGAGACAAGTCATCATACAACAGAGACAACTGCATCTCCATATTCAGTGCGGCACTTTTCACAGTAGCAAGGATATGGAACCAACAAAGGAGAAGAATGGATAAAAATTATGGTGCATATACACAATGCGATACTACTCAGCAATAAAAATGAAATAATTTCATTTGCAGCAAAACGGAACTGGAGAGCATCATCTTAAGGAAATGAACACAAGCTCAACATAAGAATTACCATATGTTCTCGTTCATGTGTGGGAGCTGAATCATACTTAAAGAAAGAAAAAATCCTATCCATAAATTTATAACTAAAATGCACAATTAATCTTAGTGAAGAAGGGACAATATAAAGAGTAGAAAGAAAGAGGGAGAGAACTAACTCAGGGAAGTAAAGATTACAGAAGGTGAGATGAGGAGGAGGGTCAATGTGATGGGATGAATGGGGAGAGGATGATGTCAATGTAAACAGCACAATTTCATATGTACATTGAAAAATATGGGAATATAACCCAAATAAGCATTTGAGTTTTACTACATATTAGCCATAAGTCCCTATCAATTTTGTGAGTTGAATAAAGTGTTGACAGAATTGATGTAAAGGATGCATACTGCATAAAGTCAATGCTGTATTAATCTGTAATGCATCATCATTCACTAATAAAGGGGAAAATAATATAAGAGGGG
>VMDO01039822.1:0-12402 GCA_007922755.1 Pedetes capensis
GAAAAATTCAAGACATGAAAACACTAGGTCAAAATATAAGAACCTTGTGATATCTCTTGTAATTCTAGTACTATATATTTATGCTTTTGAAAAAGCTTAAAATATTTCACAATACTATCAGAAAAGCATGGGAGTATTTCCTTCTTTATACCACCAATTGGAATGGGAAAAACTACATTTTAAATTCTTATTATACATACAAAATAATATGAAATTATTTTAATTGTATTTGTGAATTATTAGTGATCTGCAATATTTCTCCATATTTCTTCACAGATAGCACTTTCCTTTCTAATTATTTGACTTGTTCAGTAGAAGTATTTTGAACTTTGTTCTTTAAGATTTCAACAATTGTCAAAAATATTTTATGATATATAAAACAGATGATGGGCTGGGATTTAGCTCAGTTGGTAGAGCTCTGCGCTGCAGTCTCTGAAGTCCCGAGTTCAATTCCCAGCACTGGAAAAATGGGAGAAGTACCTGACAATCCACTCCCAAGGCAATACCAAAACAGTCAGCCATTGAAAACCCTATGAGGGTCGCTATTAGTCGGATAGCGACTCGATGGGACCTAACAACAACATTACAGATTATATACATACATAAAACATACGTATAGTGTGTGTGTGTGTGTGTGTGTGTGTGTGTGTGTGTGTGTGTGTGTATTCTGTCTATTAGGCCTAAGAATTAGAATTTGAATTCTTAGACCTAACAGTTTGCATCCAAACTGTTTGGGATTCCAGGCTGCATTCCATTTTCAACATTTCACCCTCCTGCAAGGGGGTGCCAAAGAATGCCCCAGGTACTTCCTTTCTCAAGGCAATGTTGAAAGAAGAAATGTGGTTTCTACAGACCTCAGCCTCTGACTCAATCCTCTCTGCTCCATTTATATGGTGCTCTATTTTCTCTCCTAGTCCCTGAACTGGAAAATACCTTCCACCATTTTGGACTAGGTATTCCTCTCTCTTCCCATGTTCAACCCCAATCTTTTCTGCCATGTGTAGACATCGAGAGGTAAGTGGCAAGTATAAGATTACAAGTAGAACACCAACATCAGTAAGATCGATCAGTACCATGAGAAGAATTGTAAAATTTGCTCCAATAGTTCTGATGCAATTCAGGAATGCTTCCCTTACTTATCTGATTCTCAACGTAAAAACCTGCTAAAAATTCATGGATGAGGGGCTGGGATTTAGCTCCGTTGGTAGAATGCTGCGCTGCAGTCTCTGAGGTCCCAAGTTCAATTCCCAGCACCGCAAAAAATGGGACAAGGACCTGGCAATCCACTTTCAAGGCAATCCTGAAACATTCAGCCATTGAAAACCCTATGAGGGTCACTATGAGTCGGACATGACTCGACGGCACCTAACAACAACTACAAGCTCCTTATAAAAAAAAAATTCATGGATGTGATTTGAGATGTTATGGTGCCTTGATTATTCAGGTGTTCAATAAGAGCTTATTACAAATCCAAATCAGCCCCTAACACAAACACACAAAACATTGTGAATTTTACTACTGAAAATGTGTTTGCCAGGTCTAATGCTCTTCCTGTTTCCCTCTGGTCCCTCAAGAACTCATTTATTTCAGCCTACCACGTTATAACTTCCCCTCAAAGCAAAAGTCCACCTTTTCAAGTCACTTTGCACTGTGCTACCATTGAAAGGTGAAAGAAAAGACATCTTAGAAATCTTGGATCAGACTTTCGAAAGTCAATCCATTCAAAGACTTGGACCAGGAATTCAAATCCGATTCTTTCAGGAACCAAGGCTGCATTTCCTTTTGCAACCCTCATCAATTGCACAAAATGCTACAGAGAAACACACCAGATGCATGGAACAATAATTGACTTCATCAATAATGATAATATTCAGGCTCTCATTGCATTGAAAAAACCTGAGTGACATAATTGAAGGGAGGATGTTTTAATTAGGGTTTACAATGATTTGTTTCATTTTCAGATCAGGACCATTTGGGCTGTTGCTCCTGGGAGGTGATAAGGCAAAGTGTCATGACAGAAGGGCAGTGGGTGCTGATATGCACATTTAATGACTGCATAGTCTGTGTGTGTGTGTGTGTGTGTGTGTGTGTGTGTGTGTGTGTGTGTGTGTTGTGTTTCTATTTGTGAAAGATATAGGAAAATACCTACATTAAAAAATTATGAAAATGTCAAATAACCAACTGTCATATACGACTTTATCACCTGGGGAGGGTGAAAGAAAACAATCCTATGAAAACCTTGGATTCAAATTGTTTGAATTCCAGGCTGCATTTTGTTCTTCTGCTTTAAATACTGCCACAAGGGGGCGCAGGGAATGCCCCAGGTATATGCCTTTCTGAAGACTATGTTTAAAGTAGTCAAATGGTTTCTCAGTACCTCAGCCTGTCACTAAAATCCTGTTGAATTGCTGGGAGTTTCTCCCACCGAATGTGTGCTCCCGTAGGATGCTTGATTTACTCTCCCTGCCCCTGAACTGGAAAATACTGTCCATCATTTTGGGTTATGTATTCAGCTCTCCTCCCATGTTCAATCTCAAACATTTTTTTTTTTTTTTGCCATGGGTAATGTTTAAGAGGCAAGTGTAAGACGATAAGTTGAACCCAAAGGCCCTAACATCCTTCAGTACCACAGGAAGAGTTCTAAAATTTTTCCGAAATCTTCTGACTCAATATAAGAATGCTTCCCTTACCCATATGATTCTCGATGCCAAAAATTGCTCAAAATTTTTCACTGAAATATGAAGTATTACTTAGATGTCCTTATTCATGTGTTCAATAGGAACATATTATAAAATCAAATTGGTCCCTGCAACACAGACGCAACAATCATGATGGTTATAATTTGAGGATCACCACTAAATGTGGGCTTGCCAGGTATGATGCACTTCATGTGTCTCTCCAGTCCTTCAAAAACTCATTTCTTCCAGCATAGCAGGTTGTAATTTCCCTAATGGCAAAAGTCCACTTCCAAGAATTTGTTTTGATTGTGCCACCACGGAAGGTGAAAAAAAAAAAGACTTCTTGGAAATGTTCCATATAACCTTATGCACACCCATTCAAACATTTAGTCCAGTAATTCAAACCCAGTTCTTTTAGGATCCAAGGCTTGATTTCATTTGCATCCCAAATAATGGGGAGACATTTTGCAGGGAAAAGCAGTAGCTACATGGAAAAGAACTTGATCGCATCAAAAACAACAGTACTCAGGTTCATATTGCTTTATACAATCCTGAGAAATAACATTGAGGGAAGAAATTTTTATTTACATTTATAAGCATTTATTTGATTTTCTGAGCATGACCAGGTGGTCTGTTACTCCTGGGTTTTGATGAGGCAAGATGTCATGGAAGAGGGGAAGTGGCTGCCAGTATGCTCATCTTATGGCTCTTTGGAGTGTAGTTTGTGTGCGTGCATGAAATAAACCACCCCAATCCATTGCAAGAATGTTACAGGGAAACACACCAACTATTTGCCACAGGACTTGAACTCATTCATCAATAACGATAGTATTCAGGTTCTCATTGCTTTGTAAATTCCTGAGAAATAAAATTGAAGAGAGAAAGTTTTTACTAGGGTTTAAAGTATTTATTTGATTATCAGAGCATGATCACCTGGTCTGTTTCTCCTGGGTGTGGATGAAATAACACATCATGACAGAAGGGCAGTGGTGCTGATATGCCCATCTTGTGGCTCTTTGAGGTGCAGTGTCAGTGTGTGTGTGTGTGTGTGTGTGTGTGTGTGTGTGTGTGTGTAATATAGAGGTTATAACTGAGAGTTAAACAATAAGAAGATATGAAAGAAAGATCTATTGTACTATTAATTTTAATCTTGCACACTAAGAGGACAAGAGAACCCAATTTTCTTGGAAGGAACTGTGAGAATAAGATTCACATACCTCTTAGTGTTGCTAGTTTGATTTGCATATAATTCTGGGTGTTTTGATGAACAATTAGAGTCATAATATTTTCACGCAAAGATGTTTAATGCAGTGTTATGTAGATTGTTAGCAACTGTATATATTTTCAGTTATTAAATATACAAATCCAACAATTGAGAACATAGTCATATTTGAAGCTATGTTAATGGATACTGCTACCACCAGACCACTTTGACATCCACTTCCTGAGATCTGCCAGTTGGAGGAATGACATGTCTGATGTGTCCTTGAATGTGAGAACACCTGGAACTATCTAGCCCATGAGATGGGAGATCAATACATAACTGGAAGTGATGGAAAGTATTTTCCTGTTCAGTGACAGGCAAAGTAAATAACGCATCCTACAAAGGGAGCACACATTCTGTGGGAGAAAATCCCACCAAGTCAACAGGCCGTGAGTAACAATCTGAATTAGTGAGAAGCCTGTGACTACTTTGAACATGGTCTTGAGAAAGGCAAGTACCTGGGGCATTCCCTGCGCCCCCTTGTGGCAGGATTTAATGCTGAAGAACGAAATGCAGCCTGAAATCCCAAACAATTTGTGTTTGAACTGTTAGGCCTAACAACTCAAATTTGAATTCTTAGATTTAATAGTTCGAATCAAAAATTCATATAGAATTGATTTCTTTCACCCTGCCCAGGTGGGAAAGTCATAAATGAGATTTAGCAGTAGATATGTTGGATGTGGGGCAAATTATAAACTGCAGAATCACAGCAATATATTTCTTTCCAGCCTGGAGAGTGAATTGAACAACTTGTCTTCCAACCACAACTTCAGTAGGAGAAAATGAATGCATTTCTATGTGACTAACAATATTTGTCAGTCACGCTGTGCTGTGGCGGCATCCAAGGTGATTTGATGCTAAAATCCATGCCCCTGTATATCAGAATGTTTCATAGTCACATAGGAAGGACCTATTCCTGGTGAGCTTCAAGATAAGGCACTGTAGGGAGAAGAACATGGTAATCACTCTGGAAACAATTGTTTTTCTTGCTGTGAGGTGCGGCCAATTGGAGTTGGAAACACAGCCACCCTATTTACAAGAGAAAGATATACCACCAAACGGTGTGAAATGCCCAGGAAAATTATCTATGATTCAATGAGATTCATATGGTTTCCTGTGGCTGACTGGCACTAGAACTTCAGATTTCTTCTACTAACTTACAGATGGTGTAGTTCCAGATCGTGTCACATGCGGGGACATACCAGACATGTCATTTTTCAACTCAAAGATGTGATAAAATGGATGTCAATGTGGTATGGTAGTAGTTTTATCCATTTACATAGACTCTAATCTGAATATGTTATGAAATATTTGTATTTATATATTTCAATAGTCAATGATTTCTAATTGAAAATGTTTACATTTTCTAATAACCTGCATATCACATGGACTATCTTTGGGTGCAAATAGTATTACTGTAAATTTTCATAAAGAACTCCCAGAAGTATATGAATGTTAAACAATTTAAGCATAATAAGAGATATTTGTATTTTCTTCTGACAAATACTTCCTGTTGTATTTGATTCACCACCACTCGTAGTGGGGAAGTACAACATTTTTAATACATTTTATCTTTGTTTTACATTTTCATAATTTTTAATGTAGGTCTTTCCATATATTATTCAAACACACTCACACACACCACACACAGAGACTCCGCTCCAAACACCCGTAAGATGAGTGTATCAGCACCCGTTGTCCTCTGTCATGGTGTTTTGACTCATCACCACCCAGGAGCAACAGCCCAAGGGTTCTTGGTGTGAAAGTCAAATAAATAATTGTTTATCCGAATAAATAATTCCTCCATTCATTGCGTTTCACAGGTCTTTTTCAAAGCAAGGTGAATCTAAATGCTATCGTTATTGGAGGGATCAAGTATTTTTCCATTTACCTGGTGTGTTTTCCTGCAATACATCATGCAGTGGATTAGTGCTGCAAGAGGAAATGCAGCATTGGACCCTGACAGAATTGAATTCCAAGTACTTTTGTCTAATTTTTTAAATGGATGGATTTTTGAGTTGGGTCCAAGATTTCAAAGAGGTCTTTTCTTTCACTTTGCAGTAGTAGCCCATTCAAGGTGACAGATGGAAGACTTTTTCCTAGAGGAGAAATTATAACATATAGGGGCAAAGAGAAATAAGTTCTTGAGGTATTTGAGAGAAACATGAAGAGCATCAGGCCTGGTAAGCCAACTTTCCGTGATAAAATTCATCAATCCAATATGATTTTTCTGTGTGTTTGGGGGGACTCTTTGGATTTTTATTAATCTGCTGTTGAATACTTGAATAATGCATGCAGCACAATATCTCAAATCTCATCTGCAACTTTTGAAGAGTGTTTTATGTTGAGAATCAGATGTATAAGGAAAGCATTCTTCTAATGGGTCAGAACTATTTGGGCAATTTTTAGAATTCTTCTCATGAGATTGAATGATATTAGTGTTTTGGGTGTTAAACTTGTAAATGTATACCTATCTCCCGAAGTCTACATAGGACAAGAAGTTTGGGATTTAACATAGGAAGGGAGCTGAATACATAACCTGAAATAATGGAAGGCATTTTCCAGGCCAGGGACTGGGAGAGAAAATAGAGCTTCCTATCAAGGGAGTATTGAAAAACAATGATGTCACATTGAAGACAAAGGTGCGTCTGACTCATGCCATGGTATTTTCAGTCACATCATATGGTTGGGAAAGCTGGACATTGAACAACAGAGACAGAAAAAGAATTGATGCTTTTGAATTGTGGTGCTGGAGACATCTTTTGAATATACCATGGACTGCCAAAAGAATCAACAAATCTGTCCTAGAAGAAGTGCAACCAGAGTGCTCCTTGGAAGGAAGAAATGCCAGATTGCGTCTTACATGTTTTTGACATGTAGTCAGGAGAGATCAATCCCTGGAGAAAGACATCATATTTGGGAGAGTGGCAGGTCAACGCAAAAGAGGAAAACCCTCCACCGGATGGATTGACACAGTGTCTGCAACAATAGGCTTTAACATAAATAAGATCGTTTGCCTGGCACAGAATCGGCAAGTGTTTCGATCTGCTGTATATAGGGACTCAACTCGATGGCAGCTAAATTCAACAACAACAACACCAAGGGAGTAACATATTCTGTGGGAGAAAAATCATGCCATGTCAACAGGACTTGAGTCACAGGCTGAGGTATTGGAAAGCCATGTTTATTTGAACATACCCTTAGAATGATGAGATCCTGGCACACTTCGTGGCACCACTTTGCAGCAGGGTTTAACCCTGAAAAGTAGAATGCAACTTGGAGTACCAAACAACTTGGATTCAACTTCTTAGGTCTAAAAAATTGAATTCAAATTCTTAGAAATAACAACTCAATCCAAGATTTTCATAGCATTGTTTTCCTTTACCCTGCCTAGTTGGAAAAGTGGTAAATGAGAGTTAGAAGTGGATGTATGTCAGGAAGGTAAATTATATAGTGACAAGATAGGGGAAGTTTTTTGTCCAGAGACTGCAGAGTATAATGTACAACAACAACATGCTAGTACATCACAATCTGTGGGAGAACATGAATGCATTTCTCCATGCCTAACCCCACCTGTCTGTCAGCCTGTGCTCTGCATATATCGAAGTTGCTGTGAAGCTGAAAACCATGCGAGCTCTAGTTTAGAATGTATTGTAGTCACACATCGGGGCCCATTTCTGCTGAGTTTCCAAGAAGACACTCTAGGACAAGAACTAGGAAGATCATTCTGGAAAAAAGTGTGATTGCTGTGTGATGCTATCGAGTAGGGTCAGAAACAGTCATACTAGGTAAAAGTGAAGATGTAGTACCAAACACTGCCATGTCCAGCAAAACTGTGAGGGATTCAATGAGATTCATAGGGTTTTCTATGGCCATTTGTAAGTGATTGGGCTTCCAAGTCCTTCTCTCAGCCTATGGGCTCAGTAGACCCAGGTGGTCTCACAAGCAAGGACATACCACATATTTCGTTTCTTCAACACAGAGATCTGAGGAAATGGATGGCAAATTGGCATGTCAGTAGCTGATCCAGTAACATAGCTTCTAATATGAACATGTCTTGACCTTTTTGTATTTGTATATTTCATTATACAATGACTTCTAAATTAAAATGTTCATATTTTCTAATATCTGCATCACATTGTGTGAACATCTTTCTGTGCAAATTGTATTGTTGTAGTTGTTCATTAAAAGAATTTCCAAAGAAAAGGAAAAAAATCTAACATAGTACGGATTATGAAAGACATTGTGTCCAGTACCACTGATTTCAAGGAAATACAAGAAATAGTCATGGATTACTATGAGATACTGTATTCCCAAAAATATGAAAATGCAGGAGAAATGGAAAATTTATTAATATGTATGTCCTACCAAAACTAACTACAGAAGACATAACTGACTTAAGCCCATTATATATACAGAAATAGAAAAGTTAATTAAAAGCCTCTCAATAAAGAAGAGTCCAGGTCCTGATGGAGTCACAGCAGAATTTTACCAAACTTTTAAAGAAGATATAATACCTGTCTTCCTCAAATTATTACAAAGAATAAAAAAGGAGGGAACACTCCCAAATACACTCTATAAAGCTACCATCACTCTGATTCCTAAACCAGGAAAAGATTCATCTAAGATAGAGAATTATAGACCCATCTCCCTTATGAATCTAGATGCAAAAATATTTAATAATATTCTGGCAAAGAGAATACAGCAGCATATGCAAAAGATTATTCACCATGACCAAGTGGGATTTATACCACAGATGCAAGGCTGGTTTAACATACGGAAATCAATTAATGTAATCCAACATATCAAGAAACTGACAAACAAAAACCACATGATCATCTCAATTGATGCTGAAAAGGCCTTCGATAAAATACAACACCTTTTCATGATAAAAACACTGGAGAAGACAGGTATAACAGTCAAATACCTTAATTTCATAAATGCCATTTATGACAAACATACAACCAACAATATATTAAAAGGAGAAAAACTAAAACCATGTCCTCTTAGATCTGGAGCAAGACAAGGATGTGCTCTCTCTCCTATTCTATTCAACATAGTGATTGAAGTCAGACAAGGGCAATCAGAAAAGAGAAAGAAATCAAAGGGATACAGATGGGCAAGGAAGAGGTCAAATTATCATTATTTGCAGATGATATGATCTTATACCTGGAAGACCCCAAAACCTCAACCAGAAGACTTCTGGATCTAATTAACTCCTTCAGGAAAGTCGCAGGATACAAAATTAACACACGAAAATCAATAGCTTTTCTTTACACCAATTCCAAGCAGGAAGAGAAGGAAATTTCAGGAAAAATACCATTCATGATAGCCCACCAGAAAATTAAGAGACCTGGGAATCAATCTAACCAAAGACCCTTCAGATCTCTACAAGGAACATTTCAAAACATTAAAGAAAGAAATAGCAGAGGACACTGAAAAATGGAAAGACCTCCCCTGCTCCTGGATAGGGAGAATTAATATAGTAAAAATGGCTATCCTACCCAAAGCAATGTATAGATTTAATCCAATACCCATTAAAATTCCACTGAGTGACTTTATAGAAATAGAAAAAATGATCCAAAAATTCATATGGAACCACAAAACACCATGTATAGCCAAAACACTCTTAAGCTGCAAAACGAATGCAGGTGGAATCACAATTCCTGACTTCAAGTTATACTATAGAACAGTGGTTGCAAAAACAGCTTGGTACTGGCAAAAAAAGTAGGCCCAAAGACATCTGAAACAGAATAGAAGACCCAGAAATACCTAAACACACCTATAGCCATCTTATTTTTGACAACAGAGCAAAGCAAGTAAACTGGAAAAAGGACAGCCTCTTCAACAAAGGGTGCTGGGAAACATGGTCATCCACATGCATAAATATGAAAGCTGACCCCCATCTCTCAATATACACGAGAGTTAACTCAAAATGGACAAAAGATCTCAACATAAAACCAGAAACTTTAAAACTTACAGAAGGCAAGATAGGCAACACACTCCATCATATAGGCTTAGGAAAGTATTTCCTTAATAGGACTCCAATTGCTCACGAAATTCCAACAAGAATAGATAAATGGGATTGCATGAAATTCAAAAGCTGCTGCACAGCAAAAGAAACAATTAACAGAGTCAAGGAAACCCCCATAGAATGGGAAAACATCTTCACATTTTATACATCAAATAAAGGTCTAATTACTAGAATTTATAAAGAACTCAAGAAAAACCTCCCTAAAAACCAAACAACCCAATACACAAATGGGCAAAGGAACTGAACAGATGGTTCTCAAATGAAGAGGTCCGTAAATCCATGAAACACATGAAATAATGCTCAACATCCCTAGCCATTAGGGAAATGCAATTCAAAACAATTCTGAGATTTCACCTTACACCAGTAGGAATGGTCAAGATCAATAAAACAAATAACAACAAATGCTGGCAAGGTTGCTGGGAAAAGGGAACACTCTTACGTTGTTGGTGGAGCTGTAAATTGGTCCAACCACTGTGGAAATCAATATGGACGTATCTTAAAAAACTAAAATAGATCTACCATATGACCCAGCTATAACACTATTGGGAATTTACCCAAAGGGAGATGGGTCATCATACCACAGAGACACCTGCATCTCCATGTTCAATGCAGCACTTTTCACAATAGCAAGGATATGGATTCAACCAATGTGCCCTTCAACAAAAGAATGGATAAAAAATCTATGGTATATATACACAATGGAATACCACTCAACAATCAAGAAAAATGAAATAAGGTCATTTGGAGCAAAATGGATGGAATTAAAGAAAATTATTTTAAGTGAACGAACACAAGCTCAGAAAGAGAAACATCACATATTCTCCGTTATATGTGGGAGCTGATTCAAAATTATAAGAAGGAAAAATCCTACTCAAAGGTAGCATCAAAATTACAGGGGTTGGGGAAGATAAGAATGGTGTCAATATAAATGGTCTAGAAAATGCATGTAATTGTTCTAACAAGATAAAAACAAAGACCATTATAGGAAAAGCCTCTATATTAAAAAGAACTGGAACCCAAGGACATATAGAAAAATATTACCAAGTAAAAGATAGAGAAGACTTAGATGGGGAGGGTAGGAGGGAGGGAAGTATAGCAGAGGGTGATTCTCACACTCACTCTTCAATACCCAGGAGTAACAGATCTAGTGATCCTGGTGAGAAAATCAAATAAATAATTGCAAACCCAAGTAAAAACATCCTCCTTTCAATTGTATCACTCAGGTGTTTTCCAAACTAATGAGAACCTGAATACTGTCATTATTGAAGAGATCAATTATTGTTCCACATGCCTATTGTGCTTCTCTGAAACATTCCATGCAGTTGACGAGGTTTACAAAATGAAAGGCAGCCTTGGATCCTGAAAGAATTGGATTCAAATTTCTGGTCTAAGTATTTGAATGGATGACTTTCAAGTCAGATCGAAGATTCCTGAGACGTCTTTTCTTTCACCTTTCAATGGTGGCACAGTCCTAGGTGACGGTGGAAATGTACTTTTGCCTTGAGGGGAAATTATAACATGCTAGGCTGAAAGAAATGAGTTCTTGAGGGACTGGAGAGAAACATGAAGAGCATCAGAACTGGCAAGCCCACTTTCAATGGTAAAATTCAAAATAATGTTTGTGTGTGTGTGTGTTAGCGGACGGATTTGGTTTGTAATAAGCTCATATTGAGCACCTGAATAATGAAGGCACCATAATATCTCAAATGTTATCCAGAATTGTTCAGCAGTTTTTGTAGGTTGAAAATCAGAGAGGTAAGAGATGTGATGGAAGGTATTTTGGGGTTCAGAGACTTGGACAAATATACGGCATGCTATAAAAGGAGCACACATTCTGTGGGAGTCGTGTTACTTCTTTGAACATAACCTTGAGAAAGGCAACGATCTGTGGCAATCCCTGGCACCCCTCTGTGGCCAGATTTAATTCAGAAAAGCAGAATGCAGCCTGGAATCTCCAACAATTTGGATTCGAACTATGAGTTCTAAGAATTTGAGTATATATGATCCTTTTCCCATATTTACTGGAAAGGAGGTTATCCACTTTTTTATCCTGAATCAATGATTGTTCTCAAATCTCATTATTATTTTCCCTTTGCATGAAATGGGGACATTTTCTCTTAAGATGTTTCCACTCTTAATCATTCTTCTACACTCATAAATGCTTGCAGATTTTGTGAAGTGTGATCCTGAATTTACTTTTGTATCCATTGATAAAAGTGCTAATACAGTTTTATTGTTGATCAGTTCTCCCCTGTTGATTTTTACTGTGGATTTCTTTACAAATACTTGCTTAAATATCATGGAGTCTATTGGGGGATCTTCTCTTCTCATCTTTTTATGTATTCCAGGTCAGTTCCCATGGATCTGGTAATTGTTTTATAATCCCATGTTTAATACACAAGATTCTCATTCTCAAAAATCCACTT
>VMDO01039823.1:0-12402 GCA_007922755.1 Pedetes capensis
TATTGTCAGTGCTTCTCTGCTGTTCATAGGGTTTTCAATGGCAGATTGCTTTTTGGGAGGGGGTTGCCAGGTCCTTCTCCCAAGCCTACAGCTTCTGGTGTTCCCAGGCGGTCTCCCATCCAGGTACTAACCAGGCCCGACCCTGCTTAGCTTCCGAGATCTGACGGGATCGGATGCCACAGGGCTACCGCTGCAGGCAGTTAAGTAAGTAGAAACTCCTTTAAAACTATCTTTAATTTAAATGAAAATTTATATAAAATGTGTTTGCAGTCACATCACTTAGAAGTTTCCTGTTGATATACTTTTTTTTTTCTCCTGGTGGTTTTAGGTATCGAATACAGGGCCTAAACAAACACTTAATCACTGGTCTACATCCCTAGCCCAGATACACTTTTTATGATGCATCGGAGTTCAGACAGAGAGACACTGGAAACACTGTCTCTGACTTAAGCCAAGATTAGACAAGGAAATAATGTTAAAAAGACTGGTGATTACAAGTAGATGTTAGGGAATATAAAAGTTCCATATATTGGGTTACCAGCTCCTTTGGTCTCCAGCCAATTTTCTGGGCTTCAGTCTAATGCCATTTTATCCTAAACTTCAGCTATACTATTTGAGAGATGATAAAAACAAAGACTCTAATACCAACCTTACAGATTTAAAATAGAAAATATATTTTATATGAGGTACCTATGAACTCTTGTGTACTAAACTTGCAATTTTAAAGTATTTACTGAAAATGTATACTGTGAGTAAAATCTTTCTTATTAGATGCAATTACAACTAAATAGAATTAAAAACAATTAAGCTATTTTTTCATATTTGTCTATTTTTGCCTTACCTTTCTCTTTGAAAATTCTCTAGTCCAATTATGAGATACATAGTTGTTTCCCTGAATTTCTTATAATCCTGATGCCACTCCTATAGGTGAAAGTATTAAAAATATAAAGAAACTTAAAATTACAATGAGATTGTTCACATAGTAGCACATTGTTCAAATAATTATTTGAATAAAGAGAAACTAAGAAGTCAAATTAAGATAGACTAGATAATGTAAATTTCATTTTCTGATACAAGACTACTTAATAATATAATAAATATAAAAATTATTAGGCATTGATGAGAAATTAAATCCTAAAGATCACATTAGAAGATTGAAAGTGCAGAGGTTAGGATAATCAGGTTATTTTTCTTTTTCTTAAAAATTCTTCAGTATAAAATCATATTATTAAAATATTGCTGTAGTACAAATTGAGATTTATTTATATCCAAAATGCTTGGGACCAGAGTGTCTCAGATTCTGAAGTTTTTCAGATTTTGGAATTCTTGCATAGACTTTACAAGTTGAACATCCCTAATCCAAAAATCCAAAATGAGAAATGCCCCCAAATCCAAAATTTGAATATTATTTTGGCACTCAAAAAGTTTTACATATCAGAGTATTTATACCTATCAGAATGAAAGTAGGAAGTAAACAAATTTATTATCTTAGTACCAGGGGTGCCAGAAAAATGTATACACATTTTAAGCGATGTTATCTGTGTATTACTTTTTGAAGTTGAATTGAATTATGGTAGCTAAGTGTAGTATATGACTGCAGCCATACCCTGTGGCATCTGATCCCGTCAGATCTCAGAAGCTAAGCAGGATCGGGCCTGGTTAGTACTTGGATGGGAGATTGCCTGGGAACACCAGGTGCTGTAGGCATAGGAGACGGGATGTGGCAACCCCCTCCCAAAAATCAATCTGCCATTGAAAACCCTATGAATAGCAGAGAAGCACTGAAAATAGTGTTTCACCTGTTGTATGTAGGGTCGCTATGAGTTGGATACCGACTTGAAGGCACCTAACAACAACAAACAACAAGTGTAGTATGGGCTGGGATTTAGCTCAGTTGGTAGAGCGCTGTGCTGCGATCTCTGAGGTCCCAAGTTCAATTCCCAGCACCGCAAAAATGGGAGAAGGGCCTGGCAATCCAGTCCTAAAGCAATCCCGAGAAAAAGTCAGTCATTGAAAACCCTATGAGGGTCACTATGAGTCACTATGAGTCAGATACCAACTCGATGGCACCTAACAACAACAACAACAAGTGTACTATAGGGCTGGGATTTAGCTCAGTTGGTAGAGTGCTGTGCTGCAGTCTCTGAGGACCCGAGTTCAATTCCCAGCACCACAAAAATGGGAGAAGGGCCTGGCAATCCACTCCCAAGGCAATCCTGAAACAGTCAGCCATTGAAAACCCTATGAGGGTCGCTATGAGTTGGATACCGATTCGACGGCACCTAACAACAACAACAACAACAACAACAAGTGTAGTATGACCTTGACTCAAAAGATGGCATTGGAAAAATGAATGCTAGCACCACAATGTGATAGGCAGGATGGTCAAAGAAAAAATGTAGAAGCATGACTGCCCTTCAAGATGTGCAAGATCACCCTCAACTGGTATTTGAAATTAGTTATGGAAACACAACAGTGGAGGTATAATTATACAGCAGAACCTTCAACACACCTAACTACTGCACGCACTTGTGATAAACCTGAGACACATGGTACCATGCATCATGTGCACAAGAGAAGATTTCGGAGGCCTCACACAGCAACAAGTCCTGTTTCTTCTGCTATGCTAACCACTTTGAGTCCCTCTTATAATTGAAGAGGTCAAATGTGACTTGTCTTCATATTTTCTTATGGAGTATTACAATTTTAATAGTTTTTCCATGTCTTAAAATATATATATACATTTTTTGTCACCCTCTGTATGTATCAGACCTGAACACTTACTTGTTATAGAATTTTAAGGAACTAAGGTGGGGCTGTGATGAATGCCTGCTAATACCAGTAATTCAGTAGGCAGAGGCAGGAGAACTGTGAGTTTGAGGCCAAAGGCAGTCTGTGCAACTTAATAAGACCCTGACTCAAAATAAAAAAATAAAAAAGGGAGCTGGAGGTGCAGCTTAGTGGTAGAGTGCTTCAATAATATACATAAGGCCCTTGGTTCAACCCCCTATACTGGGGTAGGGGGAAAATTAAGGAACAAAAAGAAAAATGTTACAATACATTTATTTAATTTTGTCAAATGTGTGGACGTGTAGCCTAGTAGTCTACCTGAGATGTGGTAAAAAGTTGGCTGCTCTTCACTATTCCCTCCCCACAAAAAACAAACAAAAAACCCCAGTTATAGGGCAAGTAATAGGACTCAGTGATTCTAAGCTGACAATCTGTAACTCTTGAGAGAACAAAATTAGAATTTTCTTAATTTATTTAAGAAGTGACTCAATAGAACTAAAACTCATTATACACATGCTATAAACAAATTTAAATAAATATGTAGACAGGATATTAACCAACTATGTTGTCTTTGAATCTAAGCTTTTAGAATTTTTTAATTTAAAATTTTCAAGGCATGATTTTGGTACTATGTTGTCGTTGTAGGTGCTGTTAAGTCAGTGTCCAACTCAGAATGACCCTACATACAACAGGCAAAACAGTATTGTTACTGCTTCTCTGCTATTCATAGGGTTTTCAATGGCAGATTGTTTGTTGGGAGTGTGGGTTGCTGGTTCCTTCTCCTAAGCCTACAGCACCTGGCATTCCGAGGCAGTCTCCCATCCAAGTACTAACCAGGCCTGATACTGCTTAGCTTCTGAGACCTGACAGGATCAGATGCCACAGTGGTATGGCTGTAGGCTATGTTGTTGTTAGGTGTCATCAAATCAGGTCTGACTCATAACGGCCCTATGTATAACAGAACAAAACACTACCAACGCTGCCATACACAAGATCTTTTTGTGTTTATTCTCATTGTTGCGGCCACTAGTTCTTCTCATTTTGAGTGATGCTACGTAAGCAAAAGAAGGTCTCACGGGTTTTACTCCATTCCCATCATTAAGGTCGACTCTACTTGGAGGAGGTAACTCTTCCTTAGTTGTCTTTTGAATGCCTTCCAGTCTGGGGGGCTCATTTTCATTTTCTAGCACTATATCTGACAATGCTTCTCTGCTATTCACAGGGTTTTCAATGCCTGTTTCGAGAGTGGGCTTCAGGGTGCTTCCTGTCAACTGTCTTAGTCTAGAAGCTCAGCTTACACTTGTCCACTATGGGCAGCCCTGCTAGTATTTGATATACTGGTGGCATAGCTCTTAGCATCACAGCAACATGTAAGTCCCCACAGCATGAGAAGCTGACAGACTAATGGGGGTTTGGTATTATAAGAAGAAGTTAATAACACAGATAAAATTTCTTCTGCAAGTATAAAGTTAGTTTTTCTGGAGAAAATTCAAATTTAAGTTGCCACTCCATCATGCCGTTAGAATTGTCTTAAAAAAAGTTCTGAGCAGGTAAATTTCTGTCAAGGGAAGAGAGGGAATGTTTTGGCTTTGCAGACCATGTAGTTGCTGTTACAGTTAATCAACTCTGTGAGTGTAGTGTGTGAAGAGTCACAGACAGTATGTAAATGAATAATTGTACTCCAGTAAAATTTCATTTATTTATAAAATCAGGTGGTGAGCTGGATTTGGTTTGTAGGCTAAAGTTTGCAGAGTCCTGAACTTAGAGCAAGTCAAAGATATAACAGATGTGCAGAATCCCAAAATATGTGATTGAAATACTTGTACAACTTAATGGCTCTGCAGTTAAAAATAATATGAGGTTTCAGAACAAAAACGCTGAATCCAATCTTTTGAAGTAATTTGAGGGAGGGGGGCTAAAGAATCCCATCATAATTAAAAATCAAGTTCTTTGAACATGAATCTTGGGCACAAGGACAGAGAGATTAACCCATTTACAAGGTACAGATTGCGAGTCAGTATCAGAAAAAAGGTGACTTGACTTGCTCCTCCTGGTCATGAGAAAACATATTCTGCATATGTATGGCTTCAGAATACATATCCTACCAAAACTCTCTGATCAATGTGTTTTCTTTTTGGGTAAAAAATTGTATTTCAGCTCACTTCATGCTTACTTCAAGATAGCTTTATACAGAATTCTTTCACAACTGAAATGGATTTTGTAGATGAAGTGAAGAAAGAATCAAATTTTATTGATTTCCCAAACCACTTGCTGAAAAGCACTCCCATTGTTCACTGATTTGCTTGCCATCTCTGGTACACATGTCCATATGTGGGTGGAGCTATTAATCCAATAAAATTGTAATATTTAAGACACTGTCTTCATTTCTAGATTTATATTTACTTATTTGCTTATTTAATTTATCTTGTGATACTTAGGGGTTGAACTCAGCACCTCACATATACTTTGGAAGAGCTCTGCCACTGAGCTGCACACCTAGCCCTTTAAAAAAAAAAATTTTTTTTTTAAATTCTTGAGAGGGCTCACTAAGTTATACAGGCTGCTTCTGGCCTCAAATTTGCTATCCTCCTGCTTCTAGATCCCCCCACAGTCCCTGGAATTATAAGTGCAGACCACCACGCCTGGCCTTCATTTTTAGGTTTAGCCTTTCCACCTTTTTTTAGAATGGCTGAGGTAAACTGGAATCATTGGCATTCCACAGAATTTGTCAGATAATTAAACTCCATAAAACAAATTCCTAGGGCTTTCATCTGGGCTGGGTTGATAGAGTGCTCCTCTGTACATTCTGTGGCTCTGGGTTCTATCCCTACCCCTGCAAAAATGGGAGAAGGACCTAGCAGCATACTTCTGAAACAATCCCAAAACAATCAGCAATTGAAAATCCTGTGAATAGTAGAGAAGCACTGACATAGCGCCGGGCATGGCACAGCATCAGGAGTGTTTTGCTCTGTTGCATAGAGGGTTGTTGTGAGTTGAACCTGACTCAAAGGCACATAACAACAATGGCACTGACTTTATAAACTATTTGTGGAAAACTGACTTTACAATATTGAGTTTTTTAAATATCATGAGCATCCATTTATTTAGGTCTTCTTTAATGTCTCTCAGTAAGTTTCATAATTTTCTCCACAGATTATCATGTACATATATTATTAAATTTTACTTTGATGTATTACATATTTTAAATAGTGTCATTTTTATAAATTTCATTTTCTAGTTATTTGCTGTTGGTAGGAGAAAACATAATTAGTATTTGACACAGATTTGTATGTTGAAAAGTTCATTTATCCTAGTAAATTCATCTGGAGGTTCTTTTTTGAATATCTGGGTACAAAATTCTGCAAATAATGACAACTTTGATGTTTCCTTTTAAAATCTTTTCTTTTTGCTGGTTTGTTGCATTACAATCTTTTCCTGATCACAAAAGTAAAGCTTTTAATATTTGCAATCCTATATATTTGCTACAGTTTTCTTTTTTAATTTTTATTTTTAGAGACACTTTTCAGTAGGTTAAAGAGTTTTCCTCAGAAATGGGTTATTCTTAATCTTTCCTCTTCTGTGTTAATGTGGTGAATTATACTAAATAAAGAAATCTGAAGTAACTATGTAAGTTAAAGGCATACAGGAAAGCAAAAAATTTACTCAATATATAACTAAAAACAAAATATGTAAAGTTAAGTTTAAAAGTTTAAAGAAATATTAGGTGCTTGAAACTGGTCAATTAAAATAAAGAAAATACTTCCACACCTAAGTTAATGGAGAGAACTGGTACACACACAAAAATCTCATAAGCAATTACAGAAGTACCTTTGTACACACTCTATCATACAACATTGTCTTATAATAACAAATACCTACGGCATACAGTGACTAAAATAGATCTGTAACTCTTCCCTAAAATACATGATAAAGCAAACTGAAAGAAAAAAGTGTAGCACACATTCAGTGTAGTATAATAGTTAAGAAAGTAGGTTCTGTTAGTCAATTTGTAAACTTCTAGCTATGAAAACTTTAACCAGATTATTTCACCTCTCTCTCTCTTTTTCTCATAGTGTTATTATCTGGATTAAATCAGCTAATACATATTAAGGTTTTAAAAGAATGCTTAACATATAGTAGGCTTTTGATATATATTTTTGCTATTGTCAGGTGCAATGGAGTCGGTCTCTGACTCACAACAACCCTACATACAACAGGCAAAACACTTGTTGGTGCTTCTCTGCTATTCATAGGGTTTTCAATGGCTGTCTGTTTTTTGGGAATGGGTTGCCGGGTCCTTCTCCCAAGCCTATAGTACCTGGTATAGGCATATGGCTGTCTCCCATATGAGTACTAACCAGGCCCGACCCTGCTTAGCTTCTGAGATCTGACAGGATTGGATGCCACTGTGGTACAGTTGCAGGTTTTGATAAATATTAGCAATTTCAAAAATGATGATATAATTTTTATGTTATTTTTTTAAACTAGAAAAGTTCATTTAAAAAGTAGTTGAGCTGGGCATGGTGGCCCATGCCTGTAATCCCAGTGACTTGGAGAATGAGGCAGAAGGATTACAAATACAAGGCCAGATGCAGCCTGTGTAATTTAGCAAGACCCTGTCTAAGGATAAAAAGTAAAAAAATGGGCTGGGGTTGTAGCTCAGTGGTAGGTAGGGTGTTTGCAAAGCATGTGTGAGGCTCTGGGTTGAACCCCTAAGTACTGTAAAAAGCAAAGAAATTAATTAATTAAAATATAATTAAAAAGTAGTTGTGAACTAGAGTAGTGGAATCTCAAAAGGGATTGCACATAAAAATTAAAAACCAAAAACCTCCCTTTTGGTTTCAAACTTTGTGGTCTAGCTGCTATTATACCAAATCAACCTAAAGTCACTTTTCAAAGTATCTACTTTTAATACTTTTTAATAACTGGCATTGACTTGCAAATTTAATTTTTATTATTCACAATAAATTCAAACTTATGCTGAAATGAAAGGAATATCAAAGAACTCATATCTCAATCTAGAAATGAAAGGAATATCAAGGAACTCATATCTCAATCTAGAGTTCAAACTCCCTCAAAAGCACATTACCTCATATTCCTCCAAGTTTACTTCTTCAGGTTTTATCATTTCTAGTTTGGCTTGAGCAACTTTCATTATGTTGTGACACCTACAAACAAACAAACAAAAAAAATTCTAAGTCAAAAGCATACTCCATAAAAACTGAAAAATGATTATTACACAAAATTAAACTACCAACCACAGTAAAAATGAAATCCATTGCCACTGAACAATACATTTGAGGAAATAAATAATCCTAAGTAAAAAATGTGGTTTTTGGATCAGTGTTAGAAAGTTACAAAGAAGAATAATCCTATTTAAATTTAACCATGTCATATTTATATGCGGCTTTTAAATTTTCCTCCGTTAACATAGTTTACAGGGGGTAAAAAATGAAGCATGTTTTTTACATGTATGTGAGCAAGCTCAAGAACCATTACATCTTCTCCTACACCCCAATGGTGGTATTCTTAAGTAAGTATAAAGAAAGAACTGAAAATGTACCTATTATTTCAGGTAAAAATAGAAACATCTCAACATACTTTATGATCAGAATCATTGCCAAAGAACACCCCCCCCCAAATAATTTTAGTTCATTCGTGCAATTAACTCTGTCTTTCAAATTTAAGAGAAATCAGGTTATCAAAGCAGGCTGACTACTTGGGCTCCTCAGGTCAGTCAACTGCAAATGATTGAAAAGTCAGTGTGATTACTCAATTAACACCTTCACCAAATTCAAAAGCACATATTCACTGCAACATTGTGCACTGACAGCTCAGATAATAAAGGTCATAATCAGCCATATTTCTGAGCTCTTTGTAGCCATATGTAACAAAATAAGTGATGTCCATACTATTACTAAAACAAATAGTAATAGCCAATGTTCATTTAGCACTCAACTGTCTACCAGATGTTGTTGTTGTTGTTAGGTGCCTTCGAGTCGGTATCCGACTCAGCGACCCTACTTATAACAGTTGAAACACTATTGTCAGTGCTACTCTGCTGTTCATAGGGTTTTCAATGGCAGATTGATTTTTTGGGAGGGGGTTGCTGGGTCTTTCTCCCAAGCCTACAGTATCTGGTGTTCCCTGGCGGTCTCCCATCCAAGTACTAACCAGGCCTGACCCTGCTTAGCTTCCGAGATCTGACGGGATCGGATACCACAGGGCTACAGCTGCAGGCGTCTACCAGATAGTTGTTCCAAACCATTTCTTGTATTACTTCAATTTATTCTATATTTCACAGCAGACACATGGTGAGGTAGCAATTGATTTTTTTTTAACTCTAGTTTCCTCTATTATACACTTCTTTTAATTCAGTATTTTTGAGACATTTCGAAAGGACAATCACTTATTTCAGAATTAAAAAAAAAATCACAATGAACACTCACACAGCATACGTTTTTTTCTATATACTAAAATAACTCTTAATATCTTGGACCTTTATAGCTGGATTCAGAATTTTTGTAATATCATTCATTCTATTAGAAAAAAATTTTAATTTTTAACATTAGGAGTTTCATAAAAGTTTCTAAAAGAAAATAATTTTGGGTGAACTAAATTAATTAAACCATTCTAAGTTTTCTCTTTGTATCAAGGAATATTTAATCATTTTATTTGTATACATGACTGGAAACTTTTCTCCAGTGATTCTTATAGAAGGGTGATTTTGGTCCCTTAGGTGTTATTTTGGAATAGCGTAAAGATGTTTTAGGTTGTTATAACTAGTAGGTAGAGACTAAGGATGTTACCAAATACTCTAGAAATCAAAGCATGGTCTGAACAACGAAATTATCTGACCTAAAACCTCCATAATTCAGAAGTTGAGAAGTCACATTTTTCTCATAAATACTGAAATCCATAAGAACAATGGTTTTTTGATTCACAATTAAAATATATTAAAATTATCTAAATTATTTTTAGGAAATTATTTCCAGTTTAAACTTTAAAAGGTCACTCTTAGACTTTAGAGAAATTATAAAGCAACAACTCAAATTAACTGAGGTCAAATTTTGTGCTACATTCACTAAAATACATTTTCATGTGTGTATAAAATAAATAAAAAATATAATCTGGACATATGTACTAGATATTTTATATTTTCATATTACCTTTCATCAAAACTCAAATTTCTATCTCCAAATTGTTCTAGTAATGTTTTCTCAATGATTTTCTTTGGTGCCTGGTTCTGGATAAAGTAGACAACTACATGATGTAAACGATAATCTGTTTCTGGTGGGGTATCTTCTTGAGCCAATTTAACCAATCTTGAATACTCCAACTTAATTGCCTAGAAAATGCAACAAGAATGCCAATTTTGGTCAATTATAATAATTAAAATTCTTCAACATTATAATTTTAATTCTTCTTGCACTCAAATATTTTTTTCTTTTAATATACTACAACTAAAGCAGTATAACTAAGAATGTCCTATATTCCATATTTTTAGAGAATTCTCTCAATAACTGACCACATACATACTTTTCCTTATCTTTCCATTATATAAAACATTCTTTTTGTTTTGATTACATGGAAATGATAAAAATCATACATTTAGCTGATGATATGACTGTTTTCGTAAAATTTACCAAAGCCTGGTTGAAGTCTTTTAAGGGGCATAAGACAGAAATACTAAATTCTTCTGTATGGCTTTACCTTTCTAAAATTAGTTTACACTAAATCCTAGCATAGATACTTTGCTCTCTAGAGGGCAAAGAAAATGGCTGGCTCTTCAAAACATTGTAATATTACTACAATTAATTCTTAGCTAACAGTTTGCAAATAAGCGATAAAATAGCAACCTCTGAGATAGTTCTAGCTACCATAAAAAGAATTATTTGTTGTTACAACAGTATTTGAACTTTATTATTACAGTAGTAATGATAGTATACTTTTATACCATTATTTTGTTTTTTCTTAACTAAAAGAAAAAAATGTAGCACACATTCAGTGTAGTATAATAGTTAGAATTTAAAATTAATTATAATATGCAATGATTAATAAATGTCTCAGCTTATGAACAAAATCTTGAAAATATATGATTCTATTAAAAATATGTATAGATTTAAACATCAAATACTGCTATACATATGAAATCCATATGTATATTATATTAGGCTTACATCTACATTCTAGCACAAATTTTGAGTTCCATGCAAGATGTATTACATGAAATTCATTCTATTAGGAAGGTTTCATTTTTTTAAATGTATGCCTTCTACGTAATACTTGACTATTCAACTGGTACTCTCTATGTGGCTGTACATTACAGAAAGGAAGCAAAGTAACTAAAATACATTAAAGGAAATATTCATTCTAGTTATGTGGTATTATGCTTCATTAAAGGTTAGTAAGTCCTACATAGTGAAGCATTATAGAACCAGATAAGCACTTTTATAGCTAATATAAATTATTCCAAAATACTTTTTCCAGGGGGAAAAAATTAACATTTTTTTCCTTCAGGATATACATGTTATTTCAAAATCATATTATTGTGGCTAAAAATGGCCATAGAAATCAAATATATTTTGACATGTAAGACAATCAAGATTTAATGTGTGCCTAACTAGAACATACAAGCTTATTTGGAGCTCTTTAAAATCTTACTATTGTCCCAGTGGGGAAGAAGGTAAGGCACATGTTCACTTAGTAACCAAATTATACTGAATTTGAGGAAAAATTTAAAGCATAAAAATCAATAACTCTTCTTTGTTGTTATGGGCCTTAAACAATGATAGACTGGATTGGGGTTTAGCTCAGTTGGTAGAATGCAGCTCTGCACTCTCTGAGGTCCTGGGCTCGATCCCCAGTACCACAAAAATGGGAGAGGGACCTGGCATCCCACTTCTGAAACCATCCTAAGATAATCAGCCATTGAAACCCTATGAACAGCAGAGAAGCCCTGATACAGTGCCAGGCACAGCACAGTGTTCGGGAGTGTTTCATTCTGTTGTGCATAGGGTCGCTATGCATAGGTCACACTCAACTCGACAGCACACAACAACAACATAATGATAGACTATTGGAAAGCTTTTAGAATAATAAATATTTCAGATATCATAAGTCTGGCCAGAATTATTATGAGTCTCTTAAAATAATATTGGTGTACATATAAGGAATTATCACATATCCCTACCTATTTTGGAAATAGAATCTGTGATTTTTAAATAAACAGCACATTTCTATTAGCGAAATATACAACCTTTTATAAATTATATGCTTAATCACTTAATTTCGCTCAATATTAGATTCCTAATTTTTGCAAGTGAATGCTAAACTTATAGTACTTTTCTGTCTATAGGTCTCTAAACCAGAAGAAATAAGAAGGCACATCTAGATATTTAAGGGTCATTTTTCAAACACACACATACAAACACTTTTGCCAGCATAAAGGTATTTCTTAACTGCTTTTTAGGGGTTTCCTTCTTAGGAAATTTTATGCCTTTTAAATTAATCTGGAATCATATCTATTCAAATTCTCAACAGATGTTCTATGCTGTTATATTTACTACAATTCTATACAATCTGGTATTATGTGTAAAGTTAACATTATGT
>VMDO01039824.1:0-12402 GCA_007922755.1 Pedetes capensis
TAAATATAGATAGATATAGATATATAGATATCTATATCTATCTATATTTATATCTATATTTTTATCTATATTTATATATATATATAAATATAGATAGATATAGATCCATAGATATAGATATAGATCTGCAGAGTTGTGTAGCTTTCTTTATATTTTTAAACTCTTTTTACCCTAGTAATTCTCAAACTTATAGGTAAATTAAATTATTTATGTCATAGAAACCATTGATGTCCTATATTGTTATTGTTGTTAGGTGCCATGGAGCCAGTGTCTGACTCAGTAACCCTATGCGCAATAGGCGAAACAGTATTGTTACTGTTTCTCTGCTATTCATAGGGTTTTCAATGGCTGATTGTTTTTTGGGTAATGGGTTGTCATGTCCTTCTCCCAAGCCTACAGCACCTGGCATTCCCAGGAGGTCTGTCATTCATGTACTAACCAGGCCCAACCCTTTTTAGCTTCTGAAATCTGATGGGATTAGATACCACAGTGGTATGGCTGAAGGTGATGTCCTTTATAAATATTATTAACTAGAAACCACTATTTTCTATGCCAAATCATTGATCAAGCCCCCATGACATAGGAAATGGTATTGAAAGAGTTTTAGAGAGTGGTTGGTAGAGGAGCCTTCAGCACTACAAGAATGAAAAGTTGGGGCATTGACCTGCTTGGGTCTTATAATAGGAAAAGAGGATCACTAGATAATTGTCCTGACAAACTGATCTAGAATGATTAATTTGTTTTAAAGCAAATAGAAGATTGATAAATCATTAGATAGGCAAATGAAAGATAGAGACAGTTTGACTAACATGTATTTATAGGTACAAACAGTTAAAAGTCCAAATGAAACATTTCACTGCATCTACTCATTTATCCAAGTTATGCACTACTGTGGCCTTGGCAATACAATTTATTTTATATTTTTGCTTGTTCAACCCAGGCCCTTCTAAAAAATATTCTCCTGTTCCTAGAAGGCATTTCTGCATAGAGGATGACAAACTCTTGGTCCCTTTTTACCCTACCATGGCCAGGACCAGGCATATACTCCAGTGCACAAGATAAGCCAAGTATTGTGTGACCAACAGTCTTTCAGATGTTCCACTAACTAGTCATTGAGGAGTGCTGGGGACAGGCAGGTATGGTATGGTGTTGAGGTAAGGGCAGTCATTTGGCATCCTGTGTGAGATGAGGGGATAAGTCAAGATAGACAGAAGAGGGCCCCTGGGTGCAGCTCAATTTCCTACAATTAAGAAGTCCTTCACTAAGACTTCATATCTCCACGACTCAGTGTATTAGTTATGGGCAAATGTTAGGGGAAAATTCTTTTGAAATGTTTATTTAAAACAGAAGTTCCTTTCTTAATGAAACATTTACAAAGTCATGAGTTTTCATTAAATTTATAAGTATCTAAGTGATCATGAGTACATATATTTGTTACTAAGAAACAGTCATGGTATTTGACCTCTGCTTATTCACTATTGTTGCTATTAGGTGCCATCAAGCTGAGTGACATTCATAGAGACCCTATGTACAACAGAGGGCTGGGATTTGGCTCAGTTGGTAGAGCGCTGCACTGCAGTCTGAGGTTCCGAGTTCAATTCCCAGCACCGCATAAATGGGAGAAGGGCCTGGCAATCCACTCCCAAGGCAATCCTGAAACAGTCAGCCATTGAAAACCCTATGAGGGTCACTATGAGTGGGATACCAACTCGATGGCACCTAAAAACAACAACAACAACAAATGTACAACAGAAGGAAATACTCCCTGAAATTCTATCATGCCCAGCACTCTTGTCAGTGCTTCTCTGCTGTTCATAGGTTTTCAGTGGTTCATCATTTTGAGATTGTTTCAGGAGTGGGCTGCCAGGTTTTTCTCCCACTTTATGCAGTGATGAGGATTGAACCCAAGGTCTCAGAGAGCACAGAGCAGCACTCTATCAACTGAGTGAAACCCCAGTGCCTATTCACTACTAGACTATTTTCAGTAATGTGCTATCATTGAGCCCCAAAATTCCCCATTCCACTCCTTACTCTAGGATCTTTCCATTGTCACCAGTTGTATCCTAAACACTTGTTTCATCACAATGAGATATCTCCCAATACAGAGAACTAATTAGTTATGGTACAGAGACTATATGCAAAGAGCTAACAGTCAGAGCAGAATATAAAAGCAATATGTATGAAGCATTTGAAAAAATAGTTTACACAGTAAACATTGGAGTGGAGAAGGTTGGAGTTCAGTAACCATTTCATTGCCCACAACAGACCAAATGCATATTATTTTAACCTTTTTGAAATAAATTTCATTAAACTTTTTTCCAGGATTTTGTTTTGTTTTAGAAATACTTTTTAATTTTTTTCTAAATTGTAGCTATTCCTTAGATTCATAGAAAATTTTTTATAAATTTTACTTATTCCCAATAAATTTCACCAGATCAACTAAAGAATAATAATCATATTCCAATTAAGGTCAGTATTAAGAGTAATTGATAAAGATATAAATGAATTGTTTTGGGTTAGATTTCATATACTCTTCAACAAAATGAAAAAAGGAAAATGGAGGAAAACCATAAATACTGTTATGCTATAAGGAACAGAATGCAATAATGAAATCAAAACATTTTGTGCAAACACATGTATGTTTTTCAAATATAGTTTTTGCTCTGCCATGGTCTAAAACTCATTTATCTTCAAAGAAAGAAAAAAATAGATATTTGTTGGTAATAGAGTTAAAACAGACACTATAACCATCAAAATTCAAAAACAAGGAATAGGTTGATAAGATATAACACATTTAAAAAACATTATTTGTATGAAGTTCTTTAAAACTTTGAATTAGATGTGTTAATGAAGAAAATACAGAAGCAACAAAAACAACAAGGATAAAAAATTTTAAATATTCTCTGTCAACTATGTGGAAAGGAAATGTATTATAGATAATGCAGCTTTGATTGAACTCTATTAGTCAGATTTAACTGGAAAGAAAACAAAAGAAGAAGTAGAATTCCTGGAAGGTACAAAAGAATTCTTCTAACCTTATGGTGAGATAGCCTTTAAAGTTGTATTATTTTGTGACCTCTCATTTTGGTTTATTCTCTGCCATTTGTACATAAAAAAGATAGCAGGTGATACTGATATGACAAAGGAGAAATCATCAGAATACTGCATTTTTTTTTGAATATTTGGAAGAGGATGAGTAGGTTTATGACCTTCTGTTAATGGCTACTTAGTGACAAGAGATTTCAAAGAGGAGGGAACTTGCTGGGTAAATACATGGGAAAAAATAATGTAGTGCTTACCTTGAAAGAAAGGCAAAGGTGTGTGTTAAGAATGAAGAGGGAAGCTAAAGCAGAAGAGTGAACTCAAGAGCTCTGGCCGAATTGGTCTTGAGGGGATGAGAAGATGAATACTGGATTCAATTATAATCCCTCCAGCCAATGCCTAGAATGGAACTCAGCCTAGGGAAGGCAGACATCCTTTGGCCTGTGGCCTGGTCGAACTGAGATCCATAAATTAAGCTGAACCTGGAAGTTTTCACTTTCAGTGAAAGCTGAATAAATACAAAATTATATCTTTGTTAGTGGGAAGCTACATGGGAATATGTCTTTGCCTCAATCTTCTTGGCGGAGTGTATATTCATGTATAATCAGCCCACATTATCTCTGAGGTCCACACCTGTGGATTCAACCAATGATGGATGGAAAATATTAGGAAAAAAACTGCATCTGTACTGACCATGTACAGACTTTTGTCATTATTTCCTAAACAATTTGGTATAACCCTTTACCTAGGATTCACATTCTGTTATGTACCGTAAGTAATGTGGAAATGATGTAAAGAGTATGATAGGATGTACACAGTTTATTTGCAAGTGCCACACCATTTTACATAAGGGGCATGAACCATCTATGGTCTCCATTAGGTGCCTGGAACCAATCTCCCCTGGATATCAAAGGACCAGTGTGTATAGGGTATAAGGAGGAGAAAAGGAAAGCATGTTCATGCAAAAACTGAAATACTAAGCCTAGACTCTGAGCAGGTTCTGGGTTTCATATTCCTACCGAATCCTTTTCTTTATCCTGGAAGATATGCAGCCAGTTTTCTTGTCATCTCCTGCAATGTGTTGCTGGATTTCTTTTCCCTGTGTTTTCACATAGACAAATGGCCCTCCCAGCACTCACGTTAAGCACTGATGTCTGCTCCAACCTTTTCGTCCACAGAGTGCTCTAGTTATCTAATGGAGGTTAAAATGTCAAGGATTTCTTCTCTAATATACAGTTTCCTATTTATGTTTCTTTACTAAGGATTTTTTTCTTCACTTTTACTTTAATGATGTATTTAGTGCTTTCCAAAAAATATGATTACCTACTCTTTTCAGATGCTTGAGACAATTTTTTCATCTTGTTCTGCTAACCTGTCAGAACTGAAATTTGACCTGTAACATTGTTATATCCTTTTAGAAATGAAACTATTTTTAGTTGAGAGGGTTATGTATTCCTATTCCCTGCCCACCCATAGGAACTGAATAACAATTAACATGGTAGTGTGTAAAATAATAATGTAATGACTATGAATAGCCTTCCAACATCTCTGCCTCGTCTTATGAATGCTAAACATAAAGTGTTGATGTTATGGTTTGTATCTTAAATGTCCCACAAAAGTCGTATGTTTGAATATTGGCTAGCCAACTAGTGGCACTCTCCTGGGAGGTTCTGGAACTTGGGAAGGTGGGATCTAGTTTGTCAGAGGTGAGTCACTGGGGGTGGGCCTTGGCAGGGTTTTACCCTAGACCTGCAGTTCTGTTTGCTCCTCTGCTCTCTGTTTTTGATCTGCCATAACATGAGGTTCTCCCCTACAGCACTCGCCATGCCTGTCCATCTGCCATGCCTTTCTTGCCTCTATGGACAGAAATCCTCTGACCATGACCTACCAATAAATATCTCCCCCCATAAGTTTGTTTTGGTCAGTTTCTCTGTCACAGTGACATACCAATCATAAATAGAGTGAAGAATTATTCTAAAGCAAGAGCTACCACTTTTGTAAACTATTCTAAATGAAAGCCTATATTCAATAATCTTAAGTACCAACATTATTTTTTCTAACTGATTTTTCAACAACTTTAATTTTGAGTTGTATTGAATACAGTGGTGAGTCATCCTAGCCATTCCTTCAGGACTGAACATTCTTTCCCCTGCTACTATCAGAATTAGTGGTGGGTGATTCTCGGCTAAGTGTCTCTCCAGGGTTGCCCTGAGCTGAAGATATGATACCCCATACACTGGGAGAGGTGCACACAGGGAGATGGTCTTGGTCCTATTCCTTCAAGAAGTGCCCACTCTACAGTATTCTAGTTCTGTGGCTACCTGTGGAATAGCTGGGGCCTGTGTGACAATTGCATAGCAAGTTAACTCCTCTTCCCTCCAATGTTACTTCTTCCTCTCTACCACAGGTTTTGACCTTGAGTGCTGTCTCCAATCATCCTCCTTGACAGAATGCTCCATCTCAGAATCTATTTACCAGGACTCATAACCTAGCGCCAAAATGTACCATAAACTCACATTATTAATTGTCACACAGTTTCCAAATCTTTTGCTGAAAACGACTTCACAATTAAGATCACTTGGTTATGGGTGCTTTAAAAATATCCATTGCTGATATTTCAGAGGATTTTTCCAGAGGTTTTCATTGCTCACATCTATCTGTGTGGAAGGTCACTCCTCTCAATTAGCTTTTGCTGTGAATCTTGACTCTGCCTATTGACATTGTCACAATTCTTCTGCACTGGCATTGTACATAGATTGGTATCATTTTCCTCTTTTCTAACTTTCACTAATGGCTATTACTCTGAAATCCAGCAATTCTGGCTATTAATAAAAGTGTCAAGCCTATAATACAGCTACATTTCTTTTACTGATATTACTGGTATTGAAAGTCAAACCCTGCTGTTATATCATAGTCACAGCTAATTCAAGCAATTGTTTGATTTTATCTCATTGCAGTGTGGTGTGTGTGAATTATAATGACTTTTCTTTTACATTGGCTGTAAGAAATATAATCATTTTTTGGCCTAGCATGCATAAGCAATTTCTGCTTATAACTTACCTATAAAACTGTCTTATCTTCATCTGCTCTTACCTACTCTCATTTTTTCTTTCATAATTGTTTCATATTCAATTTGAAATGCATATTTTACCTTAGCCTGATATTAGAATAATTTTTTTGGAAAAAGGTTTATAAATGCATATGATCATATAGTAAATAATGACAAAAATCAGATAGAAAAATATTTCATTTTAGCCACTACAAGACAAACACAAGAAAAGAAAGATGATAACATAAAAGAGTTTTAGATGCCTTTATGAGAAAGCAAGAATTTCCATGGAATAGTATTACATTATTATTTGAAATTCTGTTGACTAATTTGTTGCAATTCTTGAATATAGGACAAATGGATAGCCTTGTTTTGTTTGTTTGTTTTGTCTTGAGAAGATCCATAAAAGCTAAGGATTGGGGTTTTTGAGGAGATAGAACTGAAATGAATTCCAAACTCACTCATTCTTTTTTTTTTTTTTTTTTTTGTCAGTGTCTCACTAAGTCTCATAGGCTGCCTCTGGCCTTAAACTTGCAATCCTCCTGCCTCTGCCTCCCCAAGTCATTGGGATTACAGGCATGTACCACCACAACAAGCTTCCTACTCACTACTTTTTATATGAACATGGGCAAGTAATTCAGTTTCATTTTCTACAATAATAAAATGTAGATGCCTTCAGTGGAGGTTTATTCTTGCAATTATTTGGATAACATGTATAAAATGCATAGCATGACGCTTTTTAGTAAAATAGCTATAAATAGGAGTATCATTTGCATCACACATTATTCTTTTATGTAAGTTAGCACTTGTTATTAAAACTCATCTCTTAGGACCAATTTCTAAAAAAAAAAAATACTAGTGATAATTTCTCTCTCTCTCTCTGCCCTCATTCCTTGAAACAAAGAGAAATTTTGCTCCTCTTTCTAGCTACAAAAAATGACACATTTCTAAGAAAATTCAGTGCTTCCTGTGCCATTCTCACAACATTTTCATCTACTTTTTGAAAGTTTATTTCATATTTTTCAAAGTTCAACATGAAAGAACATGATAGGTTTTAGGAGAACACAGTTTTTTTTACTAATATTTAAAAATATTAGCACTGCATTGCATCTTTTTATTGCTAATATATTTTTATGACACATTCTATAAAATCAGTCATATTTTTAAGTGAGTTTCCTCATATATATACACACACACACACACACACACACACACATACATACACATATATCATCTTAAGAATGGAATGCTGATTATTTTAATTCAAAACTTTACTTGAGATAAATGTTGGCAAAGGAACTTATGTTATTTTACAATATATTTCAATATATCTGTCCATCTATCTATCATCTATCCATCTATTACCTATTTATTTATATATCCATACTTCTATACATACAGATATTTGGAGTTTGGCAGTTTTCTCACAGACAATAGGCAGGTCATTTGGCATTTAGAAGAGTGTCCATAAAGAACTGAGTAAATAAGGATTCTCCAGTTTAAAAGTTTTTTCCATGCAAACCTAAAAGCCATCTACCCAATTACAGATAAGAGCCAAGAGTCAAACTAATTGCACTTAGTTTCTTATTGTATTGCTGACTGGAATAAATTTTAAAAATTATTTTATTATCATTGAAATTTGCTTACAAATTTATTCCTGTTCTTAAATCAACTATAATGTAACATGATGATTATGTATTAAAACATTAACTTAAAATACACTAATTTATTTAATTATAATTATAAATGACCCAGAATTGAGTTTTTAAAATTTTTATCCCAAAATTAACAGTGACTTTGAGGGGTGACACCTACAACTTTCTTTTAAAACATAACCTGGAGAGAATCTAGTGCTACATATTTAATTAAACCTGCAGAATTGAGGGCAAGGGTGGTGAAGGGAAAGAGGAAGGAGGGAGGGAGGGAGGGAGAGGGAGAGGGAGAGGCAGAGAAACAGGGAGGGAGTTTAGAGAGAGAAAGAGAGAAAGAGAGGAAGGAGAGAAATTTTAGGTTTTCCCTTTCCCATAAAGTTTATTTTTTGAACTGGGCATGGTGGTGCCAGCCTATAATCCCAGCACTCAGGAGCTGATGCAGGATTGTGACTACATAGCAACCCAGACTAAACAGCAATTTCAAGGTCAGTCTAGGCTACAACACACACACACACACACACACACACACACACACACACACAGTTGCATATGTATTCCTGGGAAGCATATTTAGTTAATGACTAAATTTCTGTAAAAGAATCTCTGTAAAGTTCTCATTTTAAAATAAGATTAAGCTGATGATTGTGATGTTTTCCAGTGAAATTTTTAACCAAGAAAGATATTCATGTCTTACATGGGTACAGATAGATAGATAAATAGATAGAAAAATGAGAGGCAAAATACATTTGAATTAAATGTATAAGAGAAATAAATCCTATCTTTTATATTTTGAGTAGAATATAAAGTAAGCCAATGATAGTAACCATAAATCCACTCTGGTTCCCTGCTTGTTTTGATACATAATTTTTAAATTGTCTTAAAATATTTATCCTATATGCTTCACTCTTTTATCATATAATTTGCCAGTTGACTATTTTGGGGGCTCAGCTACCAATACAGAATAAAGGAATCTAGGAATTTGCAAGTTTTTAACATAGAGAAATAATAAATCCTGGAGGATGTAGATTTTGTTTGTGTTTTTTTTTTTTTTGAGATGGTGAGGATCAGAGCAAGGGCCTTATGCATGCCAGGGAAATGCCCTACCACTCAACTACATCCCTAGCCCAGGGGGATATATTTAACCAGACTTAAACATTATACAATATATACAAATATTAAAACATCATGTTCCCCCATTAAAATGTAAAATATTATGCCTGGAAGTATCAGTTAAAAATAAATGTATTTAAGAAATAGATTTATTGAGGAAAAGAATCTACTCTGAAATTTGGTAAAATATGAATCATTCAAAGAATTGTATTATCTTCCCTATTCCTGTGATTAGGGGCAGAGGTGGAAGGGTTAATAACAGGTTTAATAATGATAATAATAGCAATAATAATCTACAACTGAGAACACGAATGGACAATTCACAGAAGGAGAAATATGAATGACCATTAAACATGAAGAAATATCGATCCATTACAGGGGAAAACACATTTTAAAAACATAAAGTTAAAGATATTTTTATCTATAGATTGCTAAAGAATTTAAAATTTTCAATATGTATGCTAGAGATGGTGGTGAAAAATTCCAGTAATCTCAATAGACACTCAGATGGAGGTAGACTTTGAATAGCCAATCTGGAAGGCAACTTGGTGACCTCTATCAACAGTGATAATGAGTCTGTCCTATTTCCAAAATAAAAATAGTAAAAATATCTAGCATCCATGCACTTACACAAATAAATGATTGAAAGATGGCTTCTAATTGAGAGAAGAAAGAAACACACCAATATTAATCGGTAGGGAGAGAATAAATAGAATGTGTCATAATTAAAATTATTAAGCTATGGTTAAAATCTTTAAGGTTGATTTGTTTGTGACAACATAGGAAAAATACATTGTCAAAAAATAAATCTGGTTATGAAAAAGTGGACATAAGATAAAATTCATATGTAAAATATGTCTTTATAAATGCATGCTGCATAATTTTTAAAAAGATAACGTTGAAGTGTGGCTACTAAACTCTTATAAATACTCTTTTGATTAAGAAAAGCAGATAAATTTGTAGTTTCATCAAGCTAAAGTTATAAGTTACTAAAGTAATTTAAGATGAGAACCTTTACTGGCATTGATATATAAGAAAGATTTAAAGACACACTTGAGATCTGTAAGACTTACTTTTGAGCTTGAATGGCTAGTGAAAGGACATTGTTGTTGCTAAGTGCCATTGAGTCGGTATCCGACTCATAGCAACCATCATAGGGTTTTCAATGGCTGACTATTTCAGGATTGCCTTGGGAGTGGATTGCCAGGTCCTTCTCCCATTTTTGCGGTGTTGGGAATTGAACTCGGGACCTTGGAGACTACAGCACAGCACTCTACCAACTGAGCTAAATCCCAGCCCAGTGAAAGGATGAGGGAGGCTTTACATATGTGAGCCATCAGCTAGGAACTGTAAAATTAAGGGGAAGACAAAGGACATGTAAGTTTCTATTTTCTTGAAATTTTCATTTCCTAAAATGAAGGTATGATGGTACATGTAAAGAAGCGGTGAACAATAAAAATAATTGCCAGGTGAGGCGGTGCACACCTGTAATCCTAGTGGCTCAGGAGGTGGAGATGGGAGGATCGCAAGTTCAAGACCAGAGGCAGTCTGCATAACTGAATGAGATCCTATCTCAAAAAAGTTAAAAAAAACTGGGCTGCGGGTGCAGCTCAGTGGTCCAGTACTTGCAAAGCACGCAGCCTCGAGGCCCTGGGTTCAACCCCCAGTACCACAAAATAAATACATAAGTAAATAAAAATAATTTTATACATATAAAGTTTAATGTAGAGATAAACATTTGAGGTAAATTTCAAACAAAATAGTTCAGAGAACTCAAGTGTGAAGATTTCAGTTGAAAATATAATTTTAAGAATTTACATTCTATAGCTAACTGATCTGGGAATCTAGGAATCAATAGCAGTTCCTTAGCAAGGAAAGCTCAGGAAAAGAGAAGAAAATAGTATGTAAAAAAAAAAATAGGACATAAGTATGACAACTAAATTCGAGAGAAAATCTTGTCTCGGTAGACAAGGGCAAGAGGAGACAAGAGAAGACACTTTGAACAATATATAGAAGAAAGGAAAACAAAATAAGTGTCTGGTTCCATGAAAGCCAAGAACATTTGAACTAAGTAGGGAAATAAGAGAAGAAACTGGGATTCAAGGTCATTCTTCTGTCCCAACTGATATATTGAATATTATAAGGTGAAAACGTATTGAGATTCTTCAGTGCTTCCAGCACCAATAAGCAATAGTAGATATTAGGCTTAAGTGACATCTGGCTATAGTGACAAACCAGCAAAGGTTGTGTCCCTAAAGACAGGGGATCAAGCTTTACGTACCCCCAAGTCAACTACAGCTAATCCTAAAAGCCTTCCTGTCCGTATAAGCACATTTCTTACTTGACCAAATGCTCTTCCCCTTTACTCCTCACTCCTATTTTTCTTCCTCCCTCCAAACTACACAGGCTGTTGCCAGTAACAGTTTGAATTTTAACCTAAAGCATAATTGTTTCATAACCTACTATATATATTATTTTCTTTTCTTTTTTTTTTTTTTTTTTCAGTATTGGGGGTTGAACCCAGGGCCTTGTACATGCTAGACAATTGTCCCACCTTTGACCTATTCCTAACCCCTTTTAAAATTTTTTATTTTGAGATAGGGTGTCACTAAATTTCACAGGCTACCTCTGCTTTCAAACCTGCAATTCTCCTAGTTTAACTTCTGAGGAGCTGGGATTACAGGAGTGCACCAGCGAACGTTTCCCTAAACAACGTCTGCTTTTCATCTAACACTTGGCATGTGCTAGTTTTTGAAATATTTGGCTCCTATACCAAAATATTCTCTTGATTTTCTTATAACTTTGGGGATGACTCTAGGGTATTTTCACCTGTGTGACGCCTCCAAAGAAAATATAGAATACTGTTGAACAAGCATGAGTCCTAAAGTCAGATTACATAAAACCAAAAAGCTTTTGTACAGAAAAGGAAACAATAAAGGGAAAGCTCACAGAATAGGAGAAAAATCTTTGTATCCTACACACCTTATAGAAGAATCATTTCTAGGATGTACAAACAACTCAAGAAATTAAACACCAAAGTAACACACAATCCAATACATAAGTGGACAAGGGAACTGAACAGACAGTTCTCAAAAGAAGAAATACAAATGGTTAATAAACACATTAAAAATATTCAATATCTCTACACATCAGGGAAATGCAAATCAAAAGAAGGCAGTAAGAATGGCCATGATTAACAAAACAAACAACAAATGCTGGTAAGGATGCAGAGAAAATGGAACACTTTAAAACTAATGGTGAAATTGTAAATGAATTCAGCCACTATGGAAATCAGGATAGAAGTACCTGAAAAAACTAAAAATAGAACTACCATATGATCCAGTTATACCACTTCTAGGAATAAACCCAAAGTAAGTTAAGTTTTAATACTACAGGGGCACCTGCACTTCCATTTGTAAAGCAGCGATCTTCACAATTGTAAGGGTATGGAATCAACCCACATGGCCATCAACAGGTGATTGGATTTAAAAAAATGTTATATATATATATGTTATATATATAATATATATATTCCATTGTATATATAAT
>VMDO01039825.1:0-12401 GCA_007922755.1 Pedetes capensis
CACCAATAATACCAAAGGATGACAATAATACAAAGGGATTAGATTACTCATGTAATACGGCTGACAATGTAAAAAGATCACTATAGAAAAAGTTTGGACTTAAATCAAAATCGAGATATACGTGTATAGATAAATATCCCCACAAAAAGACATAAAAGTAGAAAGGAGGCCATTGGTGGGGGGTCGGAGACAGGGGAGGAGGGGCACGAGAGGGTAAGGTGGAAGTTATGTGAACAATGTACAAGAAATGTATATACGGAAATGTCACAATGGAATGCATGTTAGAATGAAATACATTAAGTTGTACATTAAAACTTCCCAATAAAAAAGAAGGAATGAAGGTTAGTGTGTTTCTTATGAGAGTACTCAAATGAAAATTTCCTGAGGCAGGTAATTTGGGACTTTGGGAAACCACAAGCCCCTGGTGGGAGGTAATTTTCATTTTATCTAGGTGTGGGGCTAATTGGAGTTGTGAAAGTGTGAGTAAATGCCATGCACTCAGATATTGTGCCTCAGAGTTGAGAGAGAAAATCCTGTTGGTCTGTTCCGGTTGACTTAACAAAATATCAGCCACTGGAGGACTTAAACTTAACTGACATTTAATTATCACTGTTCTGGAGGCTGGAGTGTCCAAGATCAAGGTGCAAACAAGTTTGCTTCCTGGTGAGGCACCCTTCCTGGCTTGCAGATAGTTGTCTCTCCCTGTGGCCTTATATGGAAGAGGTGAGGGAGAACTTTTCTCTTCCTTTTGTTATAGAGACACTAATCCCAACATGGGGGCCCACACTTATAACATCATTTAGACCTAATTATTTTCCCAATGCCCTGAATTCAAATACCATCACTTTGGGAATTAGGTCTTCAGCATAGGAATTTGGGGGATGGAAACAAACACCTGGTTCATAATGGAAAATTGCTCTGATAAGTTACTTTGGGATTGTGGGTAAATGAGAGACTAATATCCCCGCCCCCCCGGGCAGAAGGGAAGGTGTCTTGGTTTCTGTGTGCAGTGCTGGTGAACACGATTTGCAAACCACAGCCTTCACATTTTCTCTGAGGAGTTTCTAAGAAATAAGGATATTAATCTCTTAATGTGAGACATACAGAAGCCACTACATTTGATGCTTTTGGCTTTGAACAAGGAGAGCTAGATTCCACTGCATTAAAAGGGGATTCAAAATTAGGTTATCTTGAGTGTAATTTAGCAAACTCTAAGTAAGGACTAGATTTTGTTAAGGCTATAATGAATGTTAAATGAAGACCGTTTGGATGGAAGGGCACCTGGGAAGGATAGAAGAGTTTGTGCCTTGACACCAATTGTAGGAGCTTGAGTTGCATCCCACTGGGGAAAACTACCCTACACTCGACTAAGTGGTCTCATGGGGAAAATTTACACAGTTTTCCTTACTAGGGAAAAGTTTTAGCTGATTCACTGTCTTTTATATGATTGTATTCCATATTTTCTGACATCTAGTTTTTTTAAAAAAGCTCCTAGTGTGGTGACTGGATTCATCTAGGATCAAAATGTTGTTGTTGTTAGGTGCTATCAAGTCGCATCCCACTCACAGAGACCCTTTATACAACAGATGAAACACTCCCTGACACTGTGCCATGCCCAGCAATACTGTCAGTGCTTCTCTGCTATTCAAGGGTTTTCAATGGTGGATATGGGAGTAGATTGCTACATCCTTCCCCATAGCCTGCAATACCTGGTATTCCCAGGAGGTCTCCCATCCAAATGCTATCCAGCCTAATCTAGTTTAGGTTCTGAGATTAAGCAGGATCAGATGCTAGGGTGCTATGGTTTCACACATGGGATCAAAATAATAATGTTAATAAGTGCCTTTTTTGTGTGTGGTGCTGCAGGTTGAACCCAGGACTTCAAGCTTGCATGCTTTGCAAGTGCCGGACTACTGAGCTGCACCCACAGCCCTTTTTTTTTTCTACTTTCTGAGACAGAGCCTCACTAAATCATATAGACAGCCTCTGGTCTCAAACTTACAATCTTCCTGCCTCCACCTCCTGAGTTCCTGGGATTATAGGCATGCACCATCACACCTGGCAATAAGTGCCATTCTTAATATTAGGCAATATTTTCCAGTCACCTTGTCATATAGTCTACATGTAGTTCATTCATGCTCACAAGATAGGGCCCACCAAATTCACTTACAAAGGATAAATTTGCAATATTTTCAATTTCCCAAGTCTGACAAGTAAAAGAGCTGGAACTGGAGCTCTGATTAGAATTTATCTAGTACCCACACTGTTCTCCCACCTGAGGCAGACCTTCTGTCTTTTATTTTTTGTACTGGAGGGTTGAACTCAGGGTCTCACACATACTATGCAAGTATGCTACCAATGATCTCCAACTTTACACTTTTGTTTGTTTCTTTGATTGTTTAGTGCTACTAGGAGGAATGGATCAGTGTCTTTTTGTCTGACAGCACACCTGTCCTACGCCCTCTGCCCTGTGTGACAGCTTCTCCATCTCATATGGAGCCTGGGACCAGGAGCCATTCTCTGTAGTTTGCGGTCAGGTAACCTGCTCAACCGTTTGCCTGTGCGTGTGAAATTTCCTATCAGACTCTAATCAGGAAGGAGACAACATGAGGACCCCATAAATAAGGATTCTGGAGGTCAATGTCCCAGAATATAGAGGTCTCTGAAAAAACAACATTTGTCTCCTCTCAGACACCAGAGGGCATAAGGCAGAGCTACAAACTGAGAATCCCATTTATTCTTCAGAGTCCTCTGAGACATGAGGGCTTTATTCTAAGGGTGGAGCCTCAGCTACATAAATATCAAGGCTGGGACCTGGAATGAAAACTTTCTTATTCAAGAACAGTCAGTACTGGTCCCCAAAACTAGATCTTCCTTTTTACCTTAGGTGGCCATGGGCAGAGCTGTTTGGCTGAGGTGCCCCTCATTTCCTCTGGGGCCTCTACTACTAGTGTTTCAAGGCCTTGATCTCAGGGAAGTAGCTCCAATTATGCCCAAGTTATAGATCCTAATGTGATTCACTGGATTTAAGGTTGGACACTGAATGCTGATAGGTAAATGTCCCCCACAAACAAGGGTGCCACGTAGATAAGTATTTCAGAGGCAGCAAAAGAGTGGTATCCCGATCTCCCTCTCTGTTTATTAAATAAGGTAAAAACTTCGGTCTGAGGATAACAGACTCACATCAGTAGAAGGAAGAATCCCACATCCCATCCCAGGTGAAAGTTAGAAATGTGGTTGAGTACTAAGGGAGCTGCTGGCTCCAAAAGGGTGGAGTCTCTTAGAGTTCTGACTGTGCTATCATCCCTCAGATACAGTAAAGCCCACCAAAATGCAGGTTAGAGTTTAATTCTCATTGTGAGGCATCAAGAAGTGGAACCTCATGAAACTGTTAAGGTGATTTTAGATTTATCTACTCATAGACAATGGGCTTGCCTGCAGCCATAGCCCTGTGGCATCCCATCCCACCAGATCTTGGAAGCTAAGCAGGGTCAGGCCTGGTTAGCACTTGGATGGGAGACTGCCTGGGAACACCAGGTGCTGTAGGCTTGGGGGACGGACCCGACAACCCACTCCCAAAAATCAATCCACCATTACCGGATGTGGTGGCCCACACCTGTAATCCCAGTGGCTCGGGAGGCGGAGGCAAGGAGGATCGCAAGTTCGAGACCAGAGGCAGTCTGCGTAACTTAGTGAGACCCTGTCTCAAATAAACTAAAAAAATGGGCTGAGGGCGCAGCTCAGTGGCCCAACACTTGCAGAGCATGCAGGCATGAGGCCCTGGGTTCAACCCCCAGTACTGCAAAAACAAAAAAAATCAATCCACCATTGAAAACCCTATGAACAGCAGAGAAGCACTGACAATAGTGTTTCTCCTGTTGTACGCAGGGTCACTATGAGTCAGATACCTACTCAACGGCAAGTAACAACAACAACAGTAGACAATGGACTAAGGGGTTAAAGCATTACCTCGAGACTGGCTCAGTCATAAAATCCAGTTTGGCTCTGTCTCTTGAATTGGCTGAATCTCTCCATGTGATGCCCTACTCCTCCTTTGGACTCTGAGGAATCCTCACCAACAAAAAGGCTCTAACCATATGTAATCTTTCAACTGCCTAGCTTCCAAAACCCTGAACTAGCAAATGTTTATATTCTATGAATTAGTCCACTCCCTGGTAGTCAGTAAAAGCAATAGAAAATAGACGAAGACAACACTGTCCAAAGAGATGGGATGACAAAAGGTCTGGTCACATACCTGCTTCCATCATTTGAAGGCCAAGGGCAGGGCTGTCAGGGAGAGGCTATTTCTAGCTTAAGGAAAGTGAATTCCTCAGGATGAAAGTGAGGCTATCTAAGAGCAAAATGTGGTATACAATGAACTATAGGAGTTCAAGACTAGAACTGTGAGTAAGGACTGAAGATCTAATGATCCAAGAACAGAACACTGGAGAATCCCTATCAGGAGTGGTATACTAAGGTACCCCTCACTTACTACTTGAGAGGTCCAGGGAGTTCTCTAGGAAAGAGATCCCAATCCTTGTCAACAGTTAGGATGATAAATCTGAATGTAAATGGAACAGGGCACCACTGCCAGTCCCTGATGTCATTCCCCTAAACACCAAGGTGAGATGGTAGGCTATAGCCTAAAACTTACTCTAACTTAATCCACAGGGGATAAGCTGATTATAACAGGAGGATTGTGGGGTCCTACGAGCAGTGATCTCACAGAAACCTGTAGAGGTGGCCTTGATTAAGCCACGATGGTCTCTTCCTGCTGACAGTGCTTGCACCATCTCATTCTTCTCTGAGCAAGTGCCTGAATGACCAACACTCATTTCTGCCTGCTCTCCCTGTCCACAGCCATGCCTCAGGTGCAGAAGAAAAGTTCCCAGCCCATCAAAAGTACCACTAGGACTCAAGGGTGCCTAGGCCACTGCCGGAGAACAAGAATCCTCTATACACTCTCCTGTTTTGGAAGGTACTTCTCAGTGCTCCTCTAATGCTAGCATTCCTCAGGAGTCTCAGAGAGCCTTACACATCACTATTGTGTTTGTAGTTTTTCTGTGCAAGATCTGATAAATGCTAAACCACAAAAAAAGGAAAGACCCAGCACCTCCCAGGCAGCACCCTCCACTCAAGAGCTCATGTAGAAACCTTCTAGTCAGAGCCAAAGTGGTGACAGAAGCCTGCAATTACAGCGACATGGGAGGCAGAGGCTAGAGGATTGTAAGTTCAAGGTCGGAGACAGCCTGTGTAACTTAGTGAGACCATGACTCAAAATAAAAAATGAAATGGGGAGAGGGTGGAGCTCATTGATAGAGCACTTACAATGTGTGAGGCCCTGGGTTCAACCCCCTAATATTTCAAAGAAGGAAGGAAGGAAAGAAGGAATAAAGGAAGGAAGAAATAAAGAAGGAAAGGAGGAAAGAAAGAAAAAGAAAAAGAAAAGAAAAGAGAGGATAAAAGAAAAGAAACTCTTTAATCCGAAAGGTGAGTATGCCAGATGTGGTGGCACATGCCTGTAATCCTATCGACTTGGGAAGCAGAGGCAGGAGGATCACAAGTTCGAGACTAGAGGCAGTCTGCATAATTTAGCAAGACCTTGTCTCAAAAAAAGTGAAAAAAAAAAGGGCTTGGGGTACAGCTCAATGGTACAGCACTTGCAAAGTGTGCAAGCTCAAGGCCCTGGGTTCAACCCTCAGTGCTGGGAAAAAAAAGTGATTTTGTTGGCATAATTCCTGCTCACCAGTATAGAATGGCAGAGTCCACTACAAGAGCAGCATTGCTGAAGGTTGGCAACACAAAGTGCCTGGACCATTTTCTAAGATACTTGGAAGAACCTCTGAGTGCAGAGATACGGTCTTTGGACTTGCATTGAAGGAAGTTGATTGCAGTGGCCACTCTAATTCTCTTGTCAGTGAACTGGATCTCCCTGATAAGGAGAGCCCAGGTATACTGATAGGAGACTGCCTAAGGCCATTCTAGTGATGCTAGCTCTTCTTGCTGATAGCTGGCAGTTCTGGGGTGAGGCATTTCTATGCAGCATCCCTATAGCAGGGGATAATGGTAGACTGTCCATGCTGGTCTTTCAGGCTGGACTGAGTGTCGGGGTGCTCTGCCTGTGCTGCATTAGCAGGGAGGCAGCATATCTCTAGCAGTCCTTCCAAGAGTTCTGCCTGCCCCACAGAGCTTGCACACTGAGGTCTCAGCTCAGAGAGTACAGCCCAAATGGCAGTAGCAAATGGTGGTGAGCCAGGGCCCAATGCCACCCTTGCGTGCATCCTGAGCCCTGCCAAGTTCTCTCTCGGATCCCACACTGCAGTAGGGGAAATGATATCATGTCATTCCCAGTGAATCGGAGGCCTATGCTCCTGTGTTGGACTTGTGTCACACCACTCTCCAATCACAAACTGCACAACCAGGGCCTCTATGGTGGGTGGGTGCTGAGCTGTGCTGCCAGCGCCAGCAGCATTTGCCATCCTGGACTCATTCACCAGTTGCTGTCCATGGGAAGTGCTGTTAGTGTCTTATCAGCAGGATGTTGGCGGGTTGCTAGGGCTGTGCTCCTCAGAGGATCCAAGATCTGGATGCCCACATGAAATTTTTCCTTGGCTCTATGCTCTCCATGTTCTGTGATCTGGGCAATAGGGGGTCGTCTGTGTCAGTTTCTCTACTGCTTCTCCAGTGGGGATTTCAATCTTGTTGTCCCTCAGCCTCTTTCCACTATCTGTGTGGTACACATCATGCTGGAGGAGTTGCTGGTGGGTTTCCTGGTGGCCAAGTTCTACGTAGATAATTTTCTGTTCCTGCTGGAACAAAGCTCCAGGTTTCTGATGGCGCACCCTCTCTGACCTGCTGTGCTGATTCTTTCTTCCTTTTAAAAGTTTTTCTGCAGTTGGTGGTATTTACCTAACCCGTTTTTTAGTTTTTGGGTTTTTTTGCCCTGCCTCTTATCTAATTTATTACTCTTTCTGACTGTTAGGTATAAGCTCAAAGCCATTGTTTAAGCTCTGCTGTTTTTCTGAGTCTCAAGGCAGGTATTATCTGCCCACCATCTTGGTATTTTAATATTTAGATTACCTTGACTACAATGTGTTGAACTCTCTATGAGAGCCTTAGTTTTGGTGGTGATGAAATGAATGAAAATAGGAGTGGTTTGGGTGGAAAGGCACCTGAAAGGGAGGTTCTTGATCCTTGATACAAATTCTAGGACCTCTGAGATTCATTTAACTGGGGCAAAATTCCCCCTTGCTAAACAAAATAGTCTCAAATGAGGAAAATTTATGTAGTTTTATTTGTTAATAATTATTTTTTTCCAAAGATGATGTATATTTTCCGATGTATCGTGAATTACAAAAGAAATCAAAGTAGTTGGTACTATTGTGTAGAGCCATAATAATAAGTAATAAATATCATTGTTTAAAGGCCACTGTTTGAGGTGCTTTACAAAATTGCATATATTGCAACAGTTTTATAAGATAGGGCTTACCAAACTCATTTTGCAGAATAAGAACTTGCAAATTTTTCAAGTTCACAAGACTACTAAGTGATAGGGTAGTGATAAGACCTTTGGTCTAAATTCATCTAAGGCTTCCACTTCTCCCAGACTGAGGCATAGCCTGTGTTTCTTTATTCACTTTTCTTCTTCCTATTCCAAAATGTATTTCATGTCATAAAAAGGAGGACCACTGACTTAATTTATATTGAGCTGCTATAACAAAATACCTGACAATACAAATGCCTTTGTAATGCAGAGAGATTTATTTGGCTTAAAATTCTAGTGTATGGAGGATCCAAATAGTATGGTACCAGAAACCTTGACAGGCTGTGTCACAACATAGCAGAGAAGCAGAAAGGGAAATGGTCACATGCAGAAGGGATCAAGGTCTTGCTTTAAAGAACTAACCCAGTCACAGTATATGTGACCCAGTCCTATGAAAAAGCATTAATCCATTCATGAGGGCGGAGACCCTATGACATAACCACCTCCCATTAGACTCCACCTCTTCAAGGTTCCATACCTTTAATACTGCCACACTGGGGACCAAGCTCCCAGCACTTAAGTCTTGGGAGAAATGAACCATATCCAAATGGTAACAACTCTATAGCCAGAATACTATGTTGTTGTTGTTGTTAGGTGCCCTCGAGTGGTCTCCAACTCATAGCAACCCTTACAGGGTTTTCCATGACTGATTGTTTTGGGATTGCCATGGGAGTGTATTGCCACATCCTTCTCTCATTTTTGCGGTGCTGGGAATCAAACTTGGGACCTCAGATACTGCAGAGCAGTGCTCTACCAACTGAGCTAAATCCCAGCTCATCCAACTGATAGCTACCCTTATAGGGTTTTCAATGGCTGATTGTCTCAGGATTGCCTGGAGAGTAGATTGCCATGTCCTTCTCCCAATTTTGCAGTGCTGGGAATCAAACTAGGGACCTCAGAGACTACAGAGCAGCTCTCTACCAACTGAGCTAAATGCCAGCCCCAGAGTACCATAAGCAGTCATAACAAAGGAAAATTAACATAGTGATAAGCCACAATTTGAAGACAGTTTGTAGGCTTCCTTTTTATCTATGATCTTGCTGCCCCTAGCCACTGTAATCCTTGAGAGATGGCTCTGCTCAAATGCTGGCTTTTTGAAAGATCTGTCTCTTTCTTCATTATAGTCCTCTTTCCTAAGTCTTCCATTGTGTGGCCTCCTGTGCACCACTGGAACCTGGCCTGCTGGTCAGCTGCTTACTTCCTCCTCTGAAGGATGTCTTCTGCTGCCAGGGTAAATACAGCTCAAAATTACCTTCCCTCTTCCTGATATAGAATATTCCAATTCTCTGGTGGTCATTTCCTTCAACTTATAAACCTTGTGATAGCTATAGGCCCTTCCACACAAAAGGTCACTTTGAACCACAAAGTTTGCACCACATGAGTTTCTCCACTACCTTCTGAAAATGTTGTCCAAATGGATTGGGCAAGTAGAATCTGATTTGGCACAGAATATGCTTGATTTAGTGATATATTCCTGTACATAGAGAGGAAATTTATAAAGCACCATGTATTTTCCATGTGATTTTCATGGTAGTTTTATGTGAGACTTTCCCCTGAACAAATACATCAATGGGTGAGTTTCTCTAGATGGTGAATATTCAAAGCCTCACTCATAAGTTGGAGATGAGGAAAGATCATTGAAATCTGTGTGTAGTAATATTTGTTGTTGTTGTTGTTGTTGTTGTTGTTGTTGTTGTTGTTAGGTGGTGTCATGTTGGTATCCAACTCATAGCGACCGTCATAGGGTTTTCAATGGCTGACTGTTTCGGGATTGCCTTGGGAGTGGATTGCCAGGCCCTTCTCCCATTTTTGCGGTGCTGGGAATTGAACATGGGACTTCAGAGACTGCTGTGCAGTGCTCTACCAACTGAGCTAAATCCCAGCCCTGTAGTAATATCTACTGAGGCTGAATTCCTTAATACTTCCTCAAAGTTCTCCTAAAACAGAAAAAACTGTTCTTGGCAGATGCTATGGTTTAGATGTGGTTTGTCCCCCAAAAGTTCACGTGTTGAAAGCTTGGTTCCTAGTGTGGGAACAATAAGAGATGGTGCCTAGTGGGAAGTCACTGGCAATATCACTCTCAGAATTGATGCAGTTCTCATGGGGATCCTGGTTAGTGCTCTTGAGGGGGTTACAAATGACTGAGGCTGACTCCTCCACTGCCTCTGATTTGCTGTCTCATTATATGATTTATCCCTCTTACCCATGCTCCCACCATGATGCCATCTGCCTGGATGTGACATAAGCATAGTCAAGGGAGCCCTCATCAGAGTCAAGTCAATACTGGTGCCATGTATTTGATTCTCCAGAACTACAAGCTAAATAAACCTCTTCTCTTAATAAAGTACCCAAACTCCTATATTTTCTTATAGTAACAGAAAATAGATTAATACACCAGACATGACATCTCTGAATAGCAGATAAAAAATAACTCACCAGCTTATGCTGCTTTTTATCTTAGTTTATTATCCCAGAAGAAAATCCTAGTTTTTCCTTATGCCTAATGGTATCTATAAAAGGGTCCTGCACATTCATTCATGAGGTTTACTGGATTCACAACTTAAGATGTTCATCATGCACAAATAAAAAGAAGTATGTGCTCATCCTATTGAGACAAGAATCTATTTCAAAAGTCAGTGAAGAAAGATGCTACTTAATCAAAAAGTTGAACTTTTCCCTGTTGAGAGTTCACAGTTTCCCTTTGAAATTTTGATGTGAGCTTATATTACAAAACACCAATTACATAGTAGGCTCTCAAAATCAGTGGAGAATTTCGAGGAAAATTTGGTGTTTTTAGAAACTCTACCAGGTATGGAGGGATTTTTTCCATAATAAATTCTTATAGTTGCTCTTTTATTGAGCACCTATTATGTAAGTTTGTGGGGGAAACTGAAAGTTCTCAGCCACATGGTGTCTTGTTCTTCTTTGGTACATTGGTAGACCATATTGCCAAGTTCACTTATAGTTAGGAAGAATATCGTGAGTACCCTTGCCAGTGAAATATAAGTAAAAGCAACATTTGTCATTTCCAGGCATAGGCATTTGAGAGCTACCTCCAAACTTTTTTCTTCCATTTTGCAGCAAACATGGACAATCCATGTTTAAGGGATGGAACCAAAGCAGCATGTTGCTGGGTTCACCTAACAGCAAGAAGCCACTGCCAATCTACTTTTTTTTTTTTTTTTGCCAGTGCTGGGGATTGAACTCCAGGACTTGCATGCTAGGCAAGTGCTCTGCCACTGAGCTATATCTCCAGCCCTGCCAATGCTTCTGAAGAAATAAACTCTTACTGTGTTAAGCTGTTCATATTTCAGGATTTGTTTGTTGCCTCAGCAAGCAGTTCTTTTATATAACACACAGCTGCTATTTCTGCTGTTGGACATATTTAAATATTTTAATTACAGAAATAATGGTGCACATATTCTTGTAACAAAATAATTCTGACAATACAGTGAAATCACAATTGATTGTTTTATAGCATTCCTAGTAAATTTAGCTATCTCCTCAGTAGTGAATAGAATTGGCATATGATGAGCATTATTTTAAAGCATATTCTAGGGTTCTTCAATACATAAAAACTATAAAAACATGATTTTTCAACACACATGAGTTCACTAATCTTTTCTTCTGCCATATCTAATCTGCCATTAGACTGAACCAGTAAATATTTTTATCTCAGACATTGTTTGTGCCACTTTACGTTCATGTGGGTTTATGCCTTACATGTCTCTACTTAATATGTTTCATTTTCCTCTTGTTTCTTAAGCATATGAAATATAGTTACAGCTCTTTTTATGTCCTTACTCATTTCATTATCATCAGTTTGTTTCGTGGTAAAGTGGGTACCTTGCTTAAATCATCATGGGTACCTTGCTTAAATCATCAATTTTGATTAAATGATTTTATAAAAATTACTTTAATTGACAAATAATTCTGTATATTTATGAAGCACAATGTAATGTTTTATATGTACTTTTACTCTTGCACTTGGACATATTCTGCTGCTTCTTTGCCTGCCTGGCAATTTGATTGTATGCCAAACTGTGAATCTAGTCTTGCTCGTATTTATACAGCACAAGTGTGCTAAATATTTTTTCACACATATATATTCTTGAACTTTGTTCTCTCAGTTAATTTTCTCAGAAACACTACTTGTGATTCTTCTGTTTAAGGTTTTTAGGTGTCACTAGAACATCTTAAATTTAGAACTAATCTTGCATTAATATGGAGATAAAACTCTTCTGAGTCTCTCTCTCCCTCTCCCTCCCTCCCCACCTTACTCCCTCACCAATAGCATGGTGACACCTCACTTCTTGGCTAATAGGTGGCCATCTTTTCCCTGTGCCCCCACATGGAAAAAGATGCCTCCCTTTTAAGGGCACTAATTCCATTCATTAGAGCTCTGCCTCCATGACTGAATCATCTACCAAACGCTCCACTGCCCAAGAGGAATTATAACTATGTCATAGTTTGAATACAATACTTTATGATCACAAAGATGAGCCAGGAAGTGGGGCCTCATGAGGCTTCAAGTCTCCCTGTGCCTCAATTTTGTACTTCACAGTCTCCAGAACTGCTGAGAGCCAAGACCATAAGTAACTTTTTACAAGATACCCGGATGAAAAGGTGCAGGGTGTGGTGAAAATTTTGCTATCCACGTTGCTGATGTCAGGTGGATATTAGCTGAAAGCAGAGAATATCAAAAAGATGTCTATCTATGTTTTATTGACTACGCAAAAGCATTTGATTGTGTGGATCACAACAAATTATGGATAACACTTCGGAAAATGGGAATACCAGAACACCTAATTGTGCTCATGAGAAATCTGTACATGAACCAGGAGGCAGTTGTTCGAAT
>VMDO01039826.1:0-12400 GCA_007922755.1 Pedetes capensis
TTTCACAAGTTTCCCTTATACACTACTGGTGGGAAGGTGAATTAATGCAGCCATTATGGAAATTAGTATGGAGATTTCTCAGAAAACTAAAACTAGAACTACCATGTGATCCAGCCATACCACTCCTGGGCATATACTCAAAGGAATCCAATTCATCATAGCACAGAGACACCTGCCAACCATGTTTATTGTGGCACAGTTCAAAATAGACAAGATATGGAATGAGACTAGATTTTATCAACAGATAAATGGAAAAGAAAATGTGATATATGTACACAATGGAAATTTATTCAGCCATAAAGAAGAACAAAATTACGTAATTTGCAAGAAAAGGGAGGGACTAAAGACCATGATGTGAAACAAAGAAAGCCAGAATCAAGAAGACAAATACAACATGTTCTATGTCCTATCTCATATGCAGAATTATGACTTGAAAGTAAAAAGGGACTATTTGGAGGGAGGAATAGCCCAAGGAGAAAGAGAACAACAAGAGAGGGTAATGAGGAGATATATAAGAGGAAATTACAAGATATACCTATATGAAAATGCTATACTCAAAGCCGGGCACGGTGGCACATGCCTATAATCCCAACGGCTCAGGAGGTGGATGCAGGAGGATAGCACATACGAGACCAGAGGGAGTCTGCATAATTTAGCAAGATCCTGTCTCAAAAAATAAAAAAATAAAATGGGCTGGAGGTGGCAGCTCAGTGGTCCAACACTTGCAAAGCATGCAAGCACAGGGCCCTGGTTTCAACCCCAGGTACCACACACACAGACACACAAAAGTCACATATTGAATTAACTTGAAGACTTAGGAACATGCTGCTTTTTAAAAAAAACAGAGAAAGGTACTTAAATGAAGACAACTTAGAATTATTAACACAAGCATATCTTATGGAAATGACTAAAAAGAACACTAAATTTGTTTTGACATTTAGAATAAAAGGATAATAAGTATTGTCATGATTTGCATGACTTGGAGGTATTCCCTCAAAATTCCCACTCTAAATCATTCTTTTTCTACATTTACCTTCTGCTTTCTTATCTTTGAACTTAATATAAAACTGTAGTCTTTATCCCCATGGATCCATTTTTTTCCTATTAATATTTGATTTTATTGTTTGAAATGTTGTTATACACTACCTCAAATCCTTTGTGGATTGAAGAAAGGTATAAATCAATAAAACCTAAGACTCAATTTGCTCCCTTAAATAAGCACTTTAGATGTTTTAATCAGTAAAGACAAACAAGTAAGTGTAGCTTTGCATTCTACATTTAAAGCAGTACTACATTCCCAATGTGAAAGGAAAATTGACATAAAAAGAGGCAAAGAATCCAAGACATTTACAACGCATTCTAGATTCAGCAACAACATAAATATCTGTATTTTCCTACTCATCTCTCCCAGTATTATCTTTTATTAAAATCAAGAAAGAAAATTGCCATGTAGAAATTCTTATTATGTCAAACATAACAAAATATAATAATGTGGATCAAAAGACTGAGAACCATCAACCCAGAATATGATTCAAGTTGATTTATTGTTGTTGTTAGGTACCATTGAGTCGGTATGTGACTCACAGAGACCCTCATAGGGTTTTCAATGGCTGACTGTTTTGGGATTACCTTGGGAGTGGATTGCCAGGCCCTTCTCCCGTTTTTGCGGTGCTGGGAATTGAACTCCGGACCTCAGAGACTACAGCATATCGCTCTACCAACTGAGCTAAATCCAAGCCTCCAAATTGATTTAGAGAAGACCAAAACATTCCTTGATTAGGCTACGTGTTTTTGTAAAGCTGCTATATTAGCACATCATGCTGACATGATTCTTGATAATGTATTTAATGGTTAAAATATGCATAGAGAACAACTGTGTAGAGTTCATTGCATCTAATTTTCTGTTTTCCTTTGAAAGAAGAAGGTGAATGATACAATTGTGGTAATTGTGCTTTTAAAGTTAATGAAGATTTTGTCCACTATCAATCAAGTAGATCTTTTCTTTTTTTGTCATCCAAACAAATATGTTCAAAAGTAATTGATTTTTATTGAAAAGCCCTGTACTAACATGATGAAAAAGCACAAGCAAGGTTCTAATTTATTTCAGATGCACTTGCTGGAAGGATATACACTCGTGGGTATGGAAGGCTCTATTCTTACATTTATATAATTCAGATACAGGTATTGTACACAAATGACAGATTTTTAAACTAGCATGTTTCAATAAATATTACTGGCCAATGTTCAGAAATGAATAGAAGCATAATATATTTTTTCTCTATAAAAATAAGAGAGTAAATGAGAGTTGTCTGAAATGTTACTACAACAATGATAATGTCAGGTGGCTTCTCTCAAGCTATTCTTGCAATAATAGCTCATATTTTGATAATGAAAAACTAGCAGATCACATAAAAACCAATGAAATGTGAACTATACATTTTGTTCAAATATTTTAAAAAATCACATTCTAATTTGAAGATTATCAAGAATTAGAAATACGAAAGAACTGATGTGCTAATAAGTTAAATTTCTTCCAAAAAGAATTCATACAAATAGAAGCCAAGAACTCAACAAAGAAGCATAAACATTCATTTTAAAAATTAATTAAAAATACATCCATCATAATGTCTTTCCTCAAATATTTAAAACTAAGCTCCACTTAAGTGGGCACAAAATTAAAATTACAGGCCTTGTATGTATTATTACATGCAGAAAAATATACAGTGAGACAGTGTTTGGATCCTATTAACTATGATAGAAATGGTGTGTGTGTGTGTGTGTGTGTGTGTGTGTGTATGAAAGGGAAACTCATCTCTATCAATGTATCTATATAAATATATCTCTATCTGTGCATGAGAAGAAGACATTTAAAATAATATTTGCAATTGAGCTATTATCTCAAATCACTAGTGAATCATACACAAAGCTCAGCATGACTTGTCAAACAATCAAGACATTTATTTGTATTTATGAGCATTAAGGGTAATGATTAAATGAACATTTGCTGGAAAGATTTAGCTGATCACTGTTCTGAAATCTATTTGCTTATCATCTTTTCTTGACATAAGGAAAGAATGATAAGATCACAACCATACTCAAATACAATGCCCTTCATACTCGAAAGCTTTGTCCTCCGTCTTAATTCTATACTGTCTTATTCAAATGGACAATTATTTTTTAAAATATAGCAACAGTAACAATACAAACTCCTAATTAATCAGAAAATATATTTTAATGTAATTCTCACCTGCTGCTTATTTTGTAGCATATATCTAAATAATTTCTGAAAAGCTGATATATACTGTCTTGTTTGAGAAACAGTATACTATGTACAAAACCAGACTAAGTAAAAACTTATTAGTATTCTAAATGTAAAAGAAATCTGTGCTTTATCACAAACTTTCAGGTGATTGATTCAATACAAAGTCCAGAGGAGTAAGATTTATAAGACAGAATTTGTTAATTAATCAGGTATGTGAGTCTGAACAAGTTATCTCATCTCCTTCAGTGTGCTCATTTGCAAAAATTGAAATATAACAATATTACCACCTACTGCCTAGAGTTTTTTCATGGACAAAATTAGGTCTTATGATTAACTACCTGGTTCTTTTATTTCTTACTTCCCCATCTCTGCTCTATTATGCACTGCTGAGAAGAATAATTTTCTCAGATTTATATATGTTTTGGGGAGAAGTTTTTACTTTAAAATATGAGTTAATGGTAGACCTTGCAGAAAATAGTAAATCATAAATTACAAGGGATAATTATCTGTTGTCCTTATTAGCTACTGATTTGATTTGAAAAATTTTAAAAAATTTGGTTGCAGCAAGATTACCACATGTAGCAAGTTTTCTGGGACTTCTTTTAAATAAATAATGTGTGGTTTTGATTTTTTCCAAGTAACATTTCTTATTAAGTTTTTCCTTAATACATGTGTGAAGTGGATCAGAAATATTTTTCTACGTGCCTAATGTCAGTGAATGGATTTTTGACAAGCATAAGGTATCTCTCTGGATCCCTTTTCTCCTTCTATGAAATTGCAAAATGTTTGCTATATTATGTGAAAGAGAAAGTCAGCTCTGAACAAGGGAATCACTTTGTGTCTTTAATAAATAAACATAAAGGTACCAAGAACTAGGTCAAATGCTAAAGCCTGGGTGTATTGGCCCAGCTTCTGTGGTAGCAAGTTATCTACATCTATCTTGGGTAATATTTAACTCATTGAATGTGTCTGCCTTGTTATTGGAATTACTGTATACACAGGCTATTGTTTCTCATCAAAGGTTTTAACCATGGAAATTAAAAAATCAATCAATCCCACAAACAATGGCCAAAGGAATATCTGGAGTCTTTAAAATTATGCCTAGTTTGAAGGAACTTTATGGTAACTCAAGAGTTTTTGGGCTATCCAATTGATTTTTAACACATTACGTGAGTTTATTTAATGTGGGAGCATCTTATGGCTTTTAGGAAAGTATAAATATATGAGAACAAAATCTTCTACTAATAGATGTAAATTTTATTGGCAGGATGGGTTCCAACCTTGTATTCATTTTTATTTTTCTTATATTTGTATAGCAATATTTCTATAAGGAGATATTTTTTCCAATACTAGGGATGGATAATGGGAGAAGGACTTGGCAATCCACTCCCAAGGCAATCCTGAAACAATCAGCCATTAAAAACCCTATGAGGGCCGGGCTTGGTGGCGCACATCTGTAATCCCAGTGGCTCGGGAGGTGGAGGCAGGAGGATCACAAGTTTGAGACCAGAGGCAGTCTGTGTAATTTAGAGAGACCCTGTCTCACAAAAGTAAAAATATGGGCTAGGGGTGCAGCTCAGTGGTCCAGCACTTGCAAAGCATGTAAGCTGGAAACGCTGGGTTCAACCCCCAGGACCACAAAAGACAAAACAAAACAAAACAAAAACCCTATGAAGGTCCCTATGAGTCAGATACAACTTGACGGCACCTAACAACAACAACAACAGGGATGGATAATAATTATGGAGTGTTCCACACATTCACTTCAACTCATCCTTAATGCTAGTTAAAGATTAAGATTTGATAAAGGTCCACATATTGGAAATAGAAGAAAAGACCAAATATTATTTTCTTAGGTCCACTGATGCACTAGAGAAAAGTGATGAATGTTAACTATGAAAGAAAATTAATTTAAAATTGATCACAGCTGCCAGGAATGCCTGAAATTTTTACTCATGAAGTGGTAAAAGAATTTTCTTTGGCTTAGGATATTAGTCAGAGTAAAATAGCCACAAGCCTTGAAAAAATTTTTAGAAAAGGCTTACCAGGAAAGTTGTTATTTAAAAATAACATTAAGTGCTACACCATCAAAAATGTGTATATTATCTAACAGCTTACAAAGCATATTAGTTCATTCAAAAAACTCTTACACATGAATCCTGTGAAATATTGGGGGCACTATCTATATCAATTTCATATCTTTGAAGAATGATCAGTGATATTCAAAAAAAATTGTGTTAGCCAGAAAGAGAGAAGACTTATTATAAGGAATAGGTACATCATAGAGACTGAGAAGTCCCAAGATTTGCAGGTTGGTCTATTGGATATGTGCAGAGACAATGATGTATAGTTATCCCTTGTTGTGCACAGGGGACAGTTCCCAGGACATCTCCCCCATCCTTGGATAACAAAATCTGCAAATGATTAAGACTTTTATATAAAATAGTGTAGTATTTGCCTAAAACCTACACATACTCTGCTATACACTTTAAATCATCTCCAGATTACTTATGATATATAATGCAGTGTAAATGTTGTATAAATAGTTTTTTAAGGAATAATGAAAGGAAAAATATGTCCATATTCAAAACATACACAATTTTTGAAAAATGTTTTAAGCACAATTGTATGAATCTGTGGATGCAGAGCCCATGGATAAAGAGGGTTGACTCCAGCTCCAGTCTGAACTTCTTAGGGCCAAAGAACCAGAAAAACCAGTGTTGTGTGTTTCAGTCCAAGAATTGAAGGCTTTAGATTCAAAATGAGTCAAGGTTTCAATTTAAATCCAAAGGCAGGAAAAGGCTGGTGTCCCAACTCAAGTTATACATCTTCTTTCTCATCAGTCTTCTTGTTTTATCCACATCTTTAATTGTTTGGATGAGACCCACACACATAAAAAAGGGCAATCTGCTTTACTTACTTTCCTGATTCAAATGTCAATTTTGTCCAGAAATTGCCTCGAAGATATACCTAGAATAATGTTTGACCAAACGTTTGGGCACCCTGTGGCCCAGTCACATTGATGAATAAAATGAATTATCAAAGTAATCAGTAACTTATTGAAGGTAAATTAGTGAAGTTGGAATTTTTATTATCTATCAGTTCTAACTTCTAGCCCAACGTGGATTCTCTTTGTTGTTGTTGTTGTTAGGTCCCCTCAAGTCAAGTCCAACTCATAGCGACCCTTATAGGGTTTTCAGTGGCAGATTGTTTCGGGATTGCCTTGGGAATGGGTTGCCACATCCTTCTCCCATTTTTGCAGTTCTGGGAATCAAACTTGGGACCTCAGAGACTACAGAGCAGCGCTCTACCAACTGAGCTAAATCCCAGCCCTGGATTCTCTTTATGCAATATTAAATGTCTTACACAAATGTTCTTAAAGGAAACTTGGAAAAGAATTTAAGTTACTTTATGTCAAAGATCATGGTTTATTTAAGGTATGAAGAAAATCTGGATGCATCTATTTCACATAGCTGAAGTAGTTATTGTCTGCTCTTAAGGTTTTTGCCCTTGAACACAGAACAACTAAAGCAAAAGGAATATATGATGAAATTAAGTAACTAAACAGAAGATTTCAAGGAGTAGTTTGAGAAGATAAAATCAAATATTATAATGACATGTGCAAAGAGCTGGAAATAGAAAACCAAAAAGGAAGAACATGCTCTGTTTTTCTCTAGCTTAAGGAATTGAAGAAAAATTCAAGCCTCGAGTGGGCAGTAGTGAAAGATTCTACATGAAAACTATTAAACAACACAGAAAACATCAAAAGAAGATGGAAGGAATACACAGAATCATTACACATAAAAAGAATTGGTAGCTAACCATCCATTTCAAGAGGTTGTATATCATCAGGAAACAATGGTACTGAAGGACAAGCTGGAAGCTTCCTTGAAGGAATTAGTGACACACAAGACCCCAGGAATTGATGGAACACCAATAGAGATGCTTCAGCAAACAGACACATCACTGGAGGTGCTCACTTGTTTATGTCAAGAGATTTGGAAAACAGCTTTCTGGCCAACTGGCTGGAAGAGATCCATATTTGAGCCTATTCCCAAGAAAGGAAATCCAAACAAATGTGGAAATTATGGAACAATATATTAATATCACACACAAGCAAAATTTTGCTAAAGATTATCCAAAAGTGACTGCAGCAGCATAGAGACAGGGAACAACCAGAAAAATGAAGCTGGATTCAGAAGAGGGAGTGGAACCAGGGACATCATTGCTGATGCCAGATAGATATTAGCCAAAAGCAAAGAATACCAGACAGATGTCTGCCTATGTTTTATTGACTATGAAAAGGCATTTGACTGTGTGGATCATAACAAATTATGGATGTCATTGTGAAGAATGAGAATATCAGAGTAGCACTTAATTGTACTCATAAGGAATCTATACATAGACCAGGAGGCAGTTATTCAAACAGAACAAGGAAATATTACCTGGTTTAAAGTTAGGAAAGATGTGTGTCAAGGCTGTATCTTTTCACCCTACCTCTTTAATCTCTATGATGAGTAAATAATCTGGCTTTTATGAAGAAGAACATGGTATCATGATTGGAGGAAAACTCCTTAACATACTGCCTTTTGCAGATGACACATCTCTACTCGCTGAAAGTGAAGTAGATTTGAAACATTTAATGATGGAGATCAAAGAACACAGCTTTCAGTGTGTTTTGTGCCTCAACTTCAAGAAAATGAAAATCTTTACCACTGAGGCAGTAAGCAACTTCATGATAAATGGAGAAAAGTTAGAAGTTGTCCAAGATTTTGCTTTATTTTATTCTACAATCAACACCCATGGAAGCAGCAGTAAAAAAATCAAAAGTCACATTACCCTGGGAAAAACTGTTGCAAACGACCTCTTTAAAGTGTTGAAAAGTAAAGATGTCACACTGAAGATGTCACATTGAAAGTACACCTGACTCATGCCTTGGTATTTTCTTTCACATCATATGTTTGTGGAAGCTGGACGTAGAATTAAAATAATTGATGTTTGTGAATTATGATGCAGTAGATGAATATGGAATATATCATGGATTACCAAAAGAACCAACAGATCTTTCCCAGAAGAGCAACTAGAGTGCTCCTTGGAAGCAAGGATGTCTAGGCTGTGTCTTAGGTATTTTGGACATGTTGTCAGGAAGGACCAATCCCTGGAGAAGGACATCATGTTTGAGAGAGTGGCATGTCAATGAGAAAAAGAAAGGCCCTCAACTAGACCGATTAACACAATATCTACCACAATGGACTTAAACATAAAAATGATGGTATCCCTGGCACAGAATTGGGGAGTATTTCATTCAGTTGTGCATAGGGTTGCCCTGAGTTGGACCCAAATCAAAGGCATCTGACAACAAGGTTTTGCCTACAGATACAAGAAAAGGATGTCACTGTGCTTTTTTTCTGGTCAGGTGTGCCATCCAAGACTGAATGGATTAATACAAGATAAAAGCATGCAAACACAGGGTAAAACATGGAGAGAGAACTCTTTCAACTCAGAAATAAATTTTACACTGTGAAGAACCTATTTTATTCCAAAGAGGTTATAAAATATGAGTGAAAAGAAAGCTTGGGAGGTTATTGCTGTTGTTGCTAGGTGCCATTGAGTTGGGTCTGACTCAGCAACCTTCACAGTGCTTTCAATGGCTGATTTATTTTTGCAGTTGCTTTGGGAGTGGATGGTCAGGTCCTTCTCCCATTTTCTTTTCTTTTCTTTTCTTTTCTTTTTTTTTTGGTGCTGGGGATCAAACCTGGTTCCTCAGCGATGTGGAGTAAAACTCTATCAACTGAGCTAATTCATTTCTTGCTTGAACCTTGTATTAATCTTAGGGACATACAGAAAAAACTGAACATAGAGTTTCTCTATGGGGTTTCAATGATGAAAATCTTTTTGGACAATGTGCTTTCATTATATGATACATACAAAATGGTTTTTGAATAAACTTTGGTTCTGAATATCTTCATAGTTTAAGCAGAAGAAAGGAAAATACACTATAAGATGTTTCTTTTATAAAATCTTTGCTGTTTTTACTTCATTTTTCAATGGAATGCTTCACAGTCCTTTGGTGTGAGCTTTTTACATTATTTAAAATACTCTTTTATTAGATATGTCAACAAAGGTGTAGCAGACAGCTGCAGCTCAGCATTGTCACCTAGTCTGGGGAATTCCCCTAGTCAAGACCTCTTCTCAGGTTAAGCTGGTTCCTTGGCTGCCTTGAAGAAAAGATTTCAGAATGAGTCAGAGAGCGAAACAAAGTTAGTCTAATAGAACATGTCCAGACATAAATGTGGGCCTCTGAAGAGAAGAGAGAGTAACTCTTAGATGTCTTTACAATGCATATATACATATATACTTGGCTTCACAAGGTGGATTTAAGGAGGTGGCATAAAGGTGGGTTTACAGCAGGTGTCACAAAGGAGTTGGCTGGGCATAAGTATGGCCCTTAATCCCATTTATGAGATTAGGTTATAGTCAGAAGTTTAATGTATTTTGATCCTTAAGCATAGTTTATTACTATTTTAATACATTTATTATTCAAAATATCTCTCAAAATAATGTCTCTATTCAGGTAGTCCTCACAGTGGTTTTCTTGGTAGTTGTGTCAAAGTTCTTGATTCTCAGCTGGTGAGATTTAAACCAGATCCTGGGGTGAACGCTCTTTCTCTCCATTTTTCCCAAATTGCCATGTCTTTCTTTTCGCCTCTAATACTCTACTATAGTAGCTCCTACTGGAGTCAAGCTGGGATTTAGCTCGGTGGGTAGAGCGCTGTGCTGCAGTCACTGAGGTCCCGAGTTCAATTCCCAGCACCGCAAAAATGGGGGAAGGACCTGGCAATCCACTCCCAAGGCAATCCTGAAACAGTCAACCATTGAAAACCCTATGAGGGTCGCTATGAGTCGGATACCGACTCGACAGCACCTAACAACAACAACAACAACTGGAGTCAAACTTAGGGCATTATTATCTACACCAGTAGAGTAGCATGTGTTTGCTTAGAAATTACAATTTTTATTACTCCTTGTTACTGATATCATATTAATTATGGGATTATACTCATGTTAAAGTTATAATTATATGACTGTCATTTTGCTTTGTTTAAGCTTGTTGACATTTCACTAGAAGTTAGAAAGAGAAGGAGAAAACAAGGAGCCTGAACTAAGGATTTAGAGATATGGATAGGTATAAAAAAACTATTATACTATTAAAGCTGAAGGACTACCAAGCTTCAAAAATAAAGGAGAAATATTGAACAAAATGAAATGGTACATTGGATTTCTCGGTTATAATAGCATTGGTTTTTGATAGTTCATGTGATGATTATTTAACCAGTGCCCACTATGCACAAGGCACTATTCTAGGTCAGAGGATCAGCGATGATCTCTCATGATGCATAACTTTGGTGAAGGAAATTGAAAATAAACAATTAATAAAATGAATGCATGCTATTCTAAGATATAAAAAATGAGCAAACTTAAAATTCACTGTAAGGGGATGGAGAGTGAGGACAAGAGAAGATTATGGTGGTCATGGTAATGGGAGCTAAAGGATACTACTGAGGGAAGTGAATGTGTGATATCCATTGATATCTGAAGGAAGAAGATTCATTTTCAATAAGAATAATCAAAACCAATTCTATAGAGCAGATGGGGAAGGATTTATGTTGGAATAATTTAGGTATGTTGGAATAATTTAGGACTGTATAGATAAAATTTAAAGAGTAAGTTGATATATCTTTTTGATAAAGAGCTAGTGGTGAAAGAAGTTTTGAACACATTTAATATTATGAAGCAAGAAATCAAAGTTACAAAGGGAGATACTAAACTATGGCAATTGCCTCCATGGACAAGTGATTAAAACTGTCTGGAAATATCAAAACAAAAAGAAAATGTCCTAAATGATGATGTTTTATTTTTGAATTTATCCTCAATCACTAGCTATAAATAGGTATTGCAATTTTATTTTTAATTTAATTCATGAAATTTTAAAATGTATGCATATATATAAACTTGGGGCATAAATATGCATAAGCAATATCTTCTGTCTTTTATTCTTTCTCTTGACTCACCCTTCTACTCCATCCACATCTAACTTCCCCCAATAAAAAATTCAATTAAATATTTCTATAATTTTAAACTCAGTAGTTTCCCTAACTGACATAATCCTGCTGAATATACTGACACCAACATACAAATAATGCACATAGTAGATACAGGATTACATCTTAAAATATTAATGATAATTTTTGTGCACACTTTTATACATGTGATTTTTATAATCAATGTTATTTTTGTTAATGCCTCCCAGACAACCTGCATATCTCAAATTTATGCTTTTTAATGTTTCCATAAGAGTCATTGCTTAGGTATTTTAAAATTCACTTAATAATTTTCTACTGTAAGATAAACTTAGTTTCCACTTTTCCTTCCATTATGAACAATGCTGCAACAACTATTCATGTACTTGTCTCCTTTATGGACCGGGATTTTTATTCCATAGGGAGGGAGGCAGGAAGTAGATTATTATGCATTGTACTTTTTCATCATTACATTCTCTTTTCACCCTCACCCAGTGTATTAATTACCTTTCACATTGCTGTGGCAGAACACATGACAGAAAATCATTCAGGCAGGAAAACTATTTTGGTTTACAGTTTCCCTGGGCTTTAGTCCCTAGTAACTGAGAAGGCATGGTGGAGCTGGCAGCAGGGGCATGTGGTGGAAGACAGGTATTCAGCTATTCACATAACCATGGACCACAAAGTAGCGACAGCTTACAGGAACTGGAAGCTGGGTATCACTTACAAAGGCCAACTCCCAAAGGTGTCCACCATTATCTACTTTAGTCAGCAATGCCCACCTCCTAAAGGTGCCCACAACCTCTCAAAATAGCAGTTCTAACTGGGAACCAAGCATCGAAACACATGAGCCTATGGAAGATATTTTATATTCAAACCTTAACACCCTGTATAAAAGGACATTTTTCCTCCTCCTAAACTCCATGACTTTCTTAAATACAACATGCAATATTTTATTTAAAAATCATTCTAGTCTGTGAATTTGCAATATATTTCATATAAAGATTATCTGTATGCCATATTCTATATCCTTTTATTATATAACATTTTCTTAAGA
>VMDO01039827.1:0-12399 GCA_007922755.1 Pedetes capensis
CTTCTCCTCCTCCTCCTTCTTCTCCTCCTCCTCCTTCTCCTCCTCCTCCTCCTCCTCCTCCTCCTCCTTCTCCTTCTCCTTCTTCTTTTTCTTCTTTTTTGTGGTACTGGGGGTTGGACCCAGGGCCTCATGCTTGAATGCTCTGCAAGTGCTGGACCACTGGACCATTTTTTTTTTACTTTTTGAGAGAGGGTCTCGCTAAATTACACAGACTGCCTCTGGTCTTGAACTTGTGATCCTCCGGCCTCTGCCTCCTGTACTGCTGGGATTACAGGTGTGCGCCACCGCGCCTGGCTTGCGTCTCACTTCTAATATTGTATTTGGTCCTCACAGAAGCTCTGTAAGTTAAATAAGAACAGGCCACTGTAGTCTTTCAACTTGGAGATGGTACCTACTCCAAATCCAGGTTTATTCAGCGACTAAGAGCACGATACCTGCACCTTCAGGGCTTTGGCCTCGAAGATCCCCCTGATGTGACAGGGGTCCTACACCCACTGACTTAGAGACAGAAGAGAAGCTCATGAAGGAGGCATTGTCTCCTCTGTCCCTCTGGCTAGCTCCCTCCAGCGGCACCTGTCTCTAGGGAGAAGTGACCTCGGGAAGGGAGGTGGCTGAGGGACAGCCCTGGGACTCATGGGCCAGAGCTGCTGAGAGCAGAGGGAGGCAGGGGCTCAGCTGGAAGCACGTGTGTTTCAGTGTTGGCTGAATGCAGCCTTTCAAAACTGGAGGTGAAATTCATGTAACAGGGAATCAGCCACTCTAATTGTTCAGTTCATTGGCATTTAATGCATCAGAATGTCGTGCAACAACCACTTCTATGTGGTTCCAAAACATTTTCATCACCTCTCCCCCAAGAAAAAACCACAAAAATACCTGTATGTACTAAGCTTGCTGTTAGGTGCCATCGAGTCAGTGTCCGACTCATAGTGACCCTATGTACAACAGGTGAAACAGTATTGCTAGTGCTTCTCTGCTATTCATGGAGTTTTCAGTGGCTGATTGTTTTTTGGGAGTGGGTTACCAGGTCCTTCTCCCAAGCCTATAGCATCTGGTGTTCCCAGGCAGTCTTCCATCCAAGTACTAACCAGGACCATCCCTGCTTAGCTTCTGAGATCTGATAGGACTGGATACCACAGTGGTACAGCAGTAGGCACCTACTAAGCATCAACCCCTTAATCGTCCATTCTGCCAGTCTCTGGCAAATACGAATCTGCTTTCTGTGGTTATGATTTATCTCATTTGGATATTTCATAGAAATGGAATCATATAATATATGATCTTTTGTTGTAACATATATTGGAACTTCACTCCCTTTTTTGTGGCTGAGTAATACTCCACTGTGTGGATAAACAACAATTTGTCCATCCACGCATGGGTTGATGGACATGTGGGTTGTCTTCATTTTCTGGGTATGGTGGAGAAAGCTGTCATGATCATGCACAATCCCATATTTGTTTTCAGTTCCTTGGGGTGTTTACCCAGGAGTGGAATAGCTGGGCCACATTGAAATTCTACCCTTAACTTTTTGAGGAATTGCCAAACTGTTCTCCATGGAAGTTGCGCCACTTAAAATTCCTCCCAGGAACGTATGAAGGTTTTGGTTTTTCCACATCCTTGCTACTGCTCTTATTTTACAATTTTTAAAAACACTGTGGCCATCCTAGTGGGTACGAAGGAGTATTTCAGTGGGATTTTGATTTGCAGTTCCAAGATGACTAATGGTGTTGGATATCTTTTCATAATGTTTTAGACATTTGCATATCTTTTGTCTGTCAACTTTTAACCAAAGGTATGTTATTGTCATTGAAGCGTTTTAGGCAACATTGTCTGAATTTACCCCATTAACAATCCTGTCCCATTTATAGTAGAGTGATCAATTCCTCAATTATTATTTCTTGGAATTTATACCAGGTGTGTGCACATGCGCATGGTATCACATTCTATCTCCCCTTTATCTCCGGCCAGCTTCTTGCTATTGTGTGTAGTCTAATGGGAACCATACAGTGTCCTGAGTTTCCTTACAGTGAGGGATTTATTGTCCAACAAATGGGGTGCTGTGCAATAATGGGTTGAGAAATTCAACAAAACCTCAACCATGTACTCTCCGCCCGTAAGCTGTGAGGACACATGGGCTGCAGATGGGACAGAGTTGCTGGACATCAGAGGACACGGTCCTCAGGGTCTCCTCTGCCACAGTCTGACTGGGCAGGCGGCTTTGGAATCCTTGTTTTTCAATAATCAGGGCTTAGTGGAAATGGTTTTCCAAAATTTCCAGGACTCTCCTCCCCCAAGCTTGGATTGGCCATTCTGCAGCTGTTCCTGGCTCCCAGGAGGGGGCAGCTGCCTCTGTGAGTGTGGGAAGATGGAGGAGCTCACACCACTGGGGAGCCCCATCCATGGGTGGGGAACGAGGCTGTGAGTCTCCCCAGGAGTTTGGAGACATTGGCCCCTTGAAGCACATTAGGAAACCCTACAGCAGCCTCCGGGGCTGGGATTTAGCTCAGTTGGTAGAGCATTGCTCTGCAGTCTCTGAGGACCTGAGTTTGATTCCCAGCGCCACAAAAACAGGAGAAGGATGTGGCAACCCACTCCAGAGGCAATTCCAAAACAATCAGCCATTGAAAACCCTATAAGGGTCGCTATGAGTCAGATGGCCTGCAGCTGTAGCCCTGTGGCATCCAATCCCGTTAGATCTCGGAAGCTAAGCAGGGTCAGGCCTGGTTAGTACCTAGATGGGAGACCACCTGGGAACACCAGAAACTGTAGCCTTGGGAGAAGGACCTGGCAACCCCCTCCCAAAAATCAATCTGCCATTGAAAACCCTATGAACAGCAGAGAAGCACTGACAATAGTGTTTCCCCTGTTGTATGGAGGGTCGCTATTAGTCGGATACCGACTCGATGGTACCTAACAACAACAGCAGCAGCAGCAGGCTCCTGGACTGACTTCTGACATCAGCGTATGGCTGGCAAATGTTCACAGCCATCAAACGACTGTTGGCTGTGTGGATGCGTGCCTTGTGTGGCACTCCGCTTAGCTGAGTAGTTTATCAAACTTTTATTTTGGTCTTCATGCCACCAAATACCTGTTTCACTGCATATTGACTCTCCCAGTGGCCGCTTGAGCGTCACTGGGAGGCTGAGCCTGTGCAAGTGCATCTTCATTCTAAAAGGGAGACAGTAGTAACTGCCCAGCCTGTTGAACGAAATGAAAACATTTGTAGTGAAGTAGGTGAGGGGAGGATTTCTAACTCGGGCACTCTCTGGGAGCCTGGGGACGTTACTGCACTTACGAGGGGAGGATTTCTAACTCGGGCACTCTCTGGGAGCCTGGGGATGTTACTGCACTTACGAGGGGAGGATTTCTAACTGGGGCACTCTCTGGGAGCCTGGGGATGTTACTGCACTTACGTCTCAGGCTTTCTTTGCTGACATTTTTACCCAGACCACCAATGAGGAATCTTCTCCTCCACAGGAAAGTAGAGATTAGAGATGCTCACCATTAGCCTCTGCTACTGGGCATTTGTGGACACAGGCTGAATACCCAGCCACCAGGCAAAAGGTGACCGTGTGCCCTGAGCTGCCCATCACAGACAGGGTGTTATCTGAGGGGGGGTGTGTGCCCAGAGGCAACCTGTCCTCAGAGCACGTGCTATACAAGAGATGGTTTGGGCAGGTCTAGAGGACATAACTAAGTGCATGAGCAGTGGCTCAGCGTCTGTCCACACCAGCCACCACGGTGGTAGGTTTGCTTACTCCATCCTTGGCTACTTGATTGGAAAAGACAAAACCGGAGCCTGAGTTACACAAGTCTGGGGATCTCCCAAAGTGGAGAGCTCCCAGAGGAGTCTCGCCTAGGAAAGACCTGGGCGACAGCACCAAAGGAAAATTCTACCTCTTCTGGTCTACCCGGGTGTCCAACATGTCTGGATTGAGGTATGGAAGTACAGATCTAGAGTGATTTATGGGAGCCTATGAATGTGCCTGATTCATGCCATGGTATTTGCAGTCACATATGGTTGTGAAAGCTGGACATTGAATAAGGGAGACAGGAGAAGGATTAATGCTTTTGAAGTACGGTGCAGGAGATGAATATGGAATATACCATGGACTGCCAAAAGGACCAACAGATACTTCCTAGAAGAAGTGCAACCAGAGGGCTCCTTAGAAGCTAGGATGGCTAGACTGTGTCTTACATTTTTTTTTGGACATGTTTTTGGAGGGACCAATCCCTGGAGAAGGACATCATGTCTGGGAGAGGGGTGGGTCAGTGAAAAAAAGGAAGACCCTCAACTAGATGGATTGACACAGTGTCTGCAACAATGGGTTTAAGCATAAAGAAGATTGCGTGCATGGCACAGTGCTGGGTAGTGTTTTGTTCTGTTGTTCATAGGGTCACCATGAGTCAGACCCGAATTGATGGTACTTAACAACAACGATGAGTGGTTTGACTGGATGATTAGGGACTTGGAACTATCAGAATTGGAAGGTTGGTGACCAAGTGGTCTAGAAGAGGTGTGTAGATTGACCTCTTATGGCATGGTTTTGACCCTGTGTCAATGCTCACTAAAGAACATATGCTGGAGGAGATTCTTAATTATCAGGTGGTAAAAATGGTACAATGTATTCTGGGGCTTACAGTCAAGGAAAATAGGAAAGATTATTAGAATTTTACACAACTCCTTCTAGTGAAGCCCAATCATACAATAGGAATGAGATCAGGGTCAGACCAAATCAGTTCTTTCCAAACACGATAAGCAAACAGATAAAGGGTATATTGTGTATATATACATACATACATACATACACACATGCACACCCACACACCCACCCACACACCCACACCCACCCACCCACCCACACACATATATATATATGTATGTATGAATGACAGGAGTATTGAAAGGTTAAACCCAGGGCCTTCCCAATACTTTGCAAGTACTCTATCACTGAACTGTCCCTGCAGCCCATTTTATATTTTTTATTTTTGGGACAGGGTTTCACTAAGTTATGCAGGGTTCCTCTGGCTTTGAACTCAGCATCCCCCTGCCTCAGCCTCCCGAGTTGCTGGGATTACAGGCATGCGCCACCACTCCTGACTCATTTGATATTTCTCATAGGGCAGGTCAGATAACAAAAGACTCTTTTAGTGTCTGTTTTTCTGGGAATGTCTTGATTTCTTCTCCATTTTATTATATTGTATTTATTTATTTATTTTAGTGGTACCGAGTGGTTGAACCCAGGACCCTGTACATACTTTGCAATTGCTCTACCACTGGGCCTCACCCCAGCCCATGTCTTACTTTTTATTTTAAGACAGAGTTTTGCCAAATTGTGCAGTCTGCCTCGGGTCTCGAGCTTGTGATCCTCTTGCCTCAGCCTCTCGAGTTGCTGGGATTACAGGTGTGCACCACTGTGCCTGGCTGAAAGGTCTATTTTTATTTTTATTTATTTATTTATTTATTTATTTATTATTTTTTTTGGTCCTGGGGGTTGAACCTTTGGCCTTGCACATACTTTGCAAACACTCTACCACTGAGGTGCGTTCCCCAGTCCTTTATAATTTTTTATCTTGAGACAGAGTGGCGCTAAGTTATGCAGGCTGCCTGTGGCCCTGAACTTGCTGTTCTCTTGCCCCTGCCTTTGTCCTCAAAATTGCCAGGATCACAGGCATTCACCAGTGCACCCAGCAATTTCCTGTCCATTTTAAAATGGCTTTATTGGTATATAATTCATACGTTATACAATCCACACATTTTAAGGTATACAATCCAATGCTTTTAAAGATGTTCAAAAATGCATGCAGTTGCCACCATAGTCAATTCTTAGAATGTTTTCGTTGCCCTGTGCCCTTTATCTGTCCCACCCATAGATGCTTATCATGTTTGGAAAGAACTGATTTGGTCTGACTCTGAATTCATTTCTGTTGTGTGACCGGGCTTCACCAGAAGGAGTTGTGTAGAAATCTAATACTCTTTCCTGTGTTCCTTGATTATCAGCTAAGAGAAATATGTCATAGTTAGTACCATGATCAAAACAATATCCGTGCCAGGTGGCACCCTTGTTCTAGCCTCTTGTATGATAGCACTTCGGTGTTCATTGAGGTCCACAAAGACGGTCACAAGATGACTTGGCTGAATCAAGTTAAAGGGGCTGCAAAGCTGTAACGCCGCTTCCCAACAGTGCACCAAGGCAGTCTGGGAAGACAGGTCTCGTTGAATTGGTCTGTTCTGCGCAGCTGACATGGTTGGCATCTGTTTCTCTGTCTCTGATAGCAAGTTTGCCCCACACATCTGCCCAAGCAATAATGCTTTTGTATTTCCAGATGCACAGTTGGCATCTGTTTCTGTCTCTGATAGCAAGTTTGCCCCACACATCTGCCTAAGTGGTAATGCTTTCGTACTCCCAGATGTGTCTTGGGGCTTGGCACCACCCTCCACCAACCCCCCTAAAGTGACTGCCACAAGCTATTCTTGGGCTTGGGACTTGTTGTTGTTGTCGTTCCAGGACCAGAGCTTGGCAGCTGATCTGGGATATGTGTGAGTCTCTCTTTCACGCATCCTTTACATTTTTCAGCATTCCCTGGTCTTCGAGTTTGTCTTGGGATAGCCAGTGCTCTGGCCGTGCGCTGACTTAGTCTCTGTTGTTGTTGTTAGGTGCCGTCAAGTCGGTATCAGACTCATAGCGACCCTCTGTACAACAGGGGAAACACTATTGTCAGTGCTTCTCTGCTGTGCATAGGGTTTTCAATGGCAGATTGATTTTTGGGAGGGGGTTGCCAGGTCCTTCTCCCAGACTTAGTCTCTAGATGCTCCCCATTTTATTATTCACAGCGCTCCGATCCCCACAGACATCTGCCTCTTGCATTTTCTTTCAATCACGATGATTCGGAAAACTGCAGAAAGCCCTTGGGTTAGAGATTTTTCATTTAGGATGGTGACATCCACTTGAGACCTTTTGTAATATAAATGCTTTCCAAATAATAAAGTCTTAAGTTTTTTTTTCACTTTCATTAAAATCAACCACTGGAACAATGTTTAATGTCTCCCAGCTCTGCCCTCTGTCATTTCTGTTATTGCAACTCAATAATATTGGATGCCCATATGATTTATTTGTGTGAAGCCTGTAAGGAGCTTCCTGTGCTTATACTTTCATGTCATCTACTGGTCTAGTAGGGCTGGGATTTAGCTCAGTGGGTAGAGCGCTGTGCTGCAGTCTCTGAGGTCCCGAGTTCAATTCCCAGCACCGCAAAAATGGGAGAAGGGCCTGGCAATCCACTCCCAAGGCAATCCCGAAACAGTCACCCATTGAAAACCCTACGAGGGTTGCTATGAGTCAGATACTGACTCGATGGCACCTAACAACAACAACAGCTAGTCTAGTAACTTGTCACCCCACCTCCCTTGGACAGAACTATGCTGAGAGGAAGTAACTTACAGGTCTTACATTACTGCCGGAGTGAAGCGCTGACCCTTGCCTTGTCTTCTAGAAACTAAAACAGTCTCGGATCATTATTTTTTTTCTTGGTATCGCTCACAGAACAGGTAGCCCATCATTGTGCCTATTGGAGGAGCACACTGGGAATATCATTCCATGTACCCAGTTAAGAAATATTTGGTTGCTCTTCTCTGGGGAACATACCCTCAAAGACACACTGCAAGCCTATCCATCTTACAATAGTTAGTAAATATGTGTGGTGTATATAAGACCAATTGGCTTCCATTCCATTTTATTTATTTATTTTTTTGTGGTATTGGGGGTTGACCTAGGGCCTTCCGCTTGCATGTTCTGTAAGTGCTGGACCACTGAGCTGTGCCCTAAGCCCATTTTTTACTTTTTTTTTGAGACAGGGTCTCGCTAAGTTACACAGACTGTCTCTGGTCTCGAACTTGCGATCCTCCTGCCTCCGCCTCCCCAGCTGCTGGGATTACAGGCGTGTGCCACCACGCCCGGCTCCATTCCATTTTCTGAGACTTTGTTTATACTAATCTTCATGCCCAGAATACTCTTGCTTTTTCTAATTCAGAGCCTTTCCTACTCATATTTTAAAGTCGGACATGAATTCTACCTCTTCTATTGAACTCTGTCGAAACACAACAATGAGTTGTTTTTGAGAGAGTTTCTGCTACACTTTGCCACGTATTTGAGTACTTAACAAGGCTTGTCTGACCACACAGCCTCACTCTAGGTGGCTGGAGGGTAATAGAACGGTTTCCACACTCCTTGAAGAACTTTGCAAAGGAGATGCGGAGTAAGTACTCACTTGTGGATAGTATAAAATTTCAGAAATGATTTTGTATTGTTGTTGTTCGGTGCCGTCCAGTCGGTCGGTATCCGACTCATAGCAACCCTCATAGGGTTTTCAATGGCTGACTGTTTTGGGATTGCCTTGGGAGTGGATTGCTAGGTCCTTCTCCCATTTTTGCGGTGCTGGGAATTGAACTTGGGACCTCAGAGACTGCAGCACAGCGCTCTACCCACTGAGCTAAATCCCAGCCCATGATTTTGCGTATCAATGCCAAAATTCAAGCTTGCTTGCTTGCTTTATCTTTTAAACTGATTCCCCAATACGTATTTATGATACTGTCTCATTAAGCATTCCCAGACAGGAGCCAATACAGTGGCAAGGAAAAGCAGTTTTGCAGGGTTTCCAGCAGAGGGGCGTTTCTGCATGTTTGCTGCCGCAGATGTATTTGTCTGCCCCCTTTATCTATGGTCTTCGTTTAAATTTGTTTTTAATTGTCTATTTACACACCTAGCAATTAAGGCGAAATGGCTCCTTGACAAATGTGAGTGCTTTTAATTGAGTGCTAATTGCTTTTGTTAATTAAAAGTAATGCTTTATATTGTGTTATTGGGATTCTCTTATATAAAACTGGATTAATGACTTCCAGTCAATCCTGCTACAAAGATTTTCCTCTGTAGTCGCTGGGACTTTTGGGTCTGCTGCTCCTGCAGAGTGAAAGTCGTGGCTAGGAGCTCCGAGTGAGCTGAGTGGGGAGGCAGGAGAATAATTGCATGAGAGGGAATCTGGCCAAATCAGCTTGCAGCCACCGGCTTGGAACATCACGGAAGTTCTTGCTGAGGGTGGTCTGGGCTGCTGTGTCAATCAGGATTCCAACAGGAAAGAGGTGCCCTACTCAGATTGGGACAATTGGAGGAGAGTTTCATAATGGAACTGGTGACAAAGTGCTGGGCAGGGAGAAGAGGGCACAGTAGACAGGGGTGTATCCACCCTTGGGTCAGAGAGGAAGGGGAGGGAAGATTCATGGGGGCAGGGACCTGGGGCTACCATCTAGTTTAGAGAAGGTTGTTTGGAACCCAGTGACCAGTGGGTGGAGGCCATGTTCAAACGGAGCAGCCCTCCAGGATGGGGGTGGGAGGGCGGGTCAGAGCCTGTCTTTACTCCCCTGCCTCCGGTGAACTCAGGCGAGGGCTCCCAGGGTCAACCCCAGTGGGAGTCAGAGAGAGCAGGCCCTCCTTGATGCACTCCGTCAAAGTCAGGTTTCTGAGCAGAGCGCGGAGGGAGAGAGGCCCTGGCTGGTCAGAGGGATGCTTCCTCATGGCAGCCGTATTAAATGAACAACCCAGGCCTCGAGTGTGGGCGTGGGGGGACTGACGGTCCCTTCAGGGAGGTGCTGGGGATCGTTCCCGGGCGCGATGGCGAGGGCACGATATGGTCCTTTGCCAGGGGACCCAGCCTCCCATTGAGGCCTAAGAAGTGTCTCAGGAAGGAGAGTGGGCCGTGGACCCTGGTACCGGGCAGCTCCCTCCGCCGGTCACCTGCCTGACCCCCAGGGTGTGGAGGGAGGGGCAACATTCGCTCTCAGCCGCTTTTCCTGTGACACCCCAGCCTACTAACGGTCTCCTGCCTCCCCAGTGCCTGGCTACCCCCAGGCTAACCAGACCACCCTGCGGCTCAGTGGGCGCACACTGCTAATGGGGAACTCAGTTCCCAAAGGGCGCCTATGGCCCTCTGCCCTGACGGTGGAGGAGGCCACAGGCGGCTGCTTGGGGGTGCTGGCTCTCGCTCCAGCCTTTTAATGGCTGTTGATTGATGATGGAACTCTTCCGGGTCTGCCTCGGAGGCGCACAGATGCCTGGGGGACCCATGTCCTGTGCAGCAGGCCCCTTCCGAGCCCTGCCCGGCCAGCATCCCTGGGGCCTGGCTGCGCTCCTTCCCCGGGCTTGCGACATGATGGCCTGCGCCGAGAGCAGTCAAGCAGCACGCAGGGCCGACAGAGTCTTTTTGTCTTGCTCAACCTCTGCCCCATGTCCTGGGTGGCCCCTACCGTCCCCCTCCCACAGCAACAGGACCCTTGGCTGATTTTCCAGGCAGCTCGAGGGCCGGGCAGGCTGCAGCTGGCCTGAGGGGGTGAGAAGCAGAATTGCGATTCCCTTTTCAGCCAGCCTAGGGTGCGACCTGTCACCGCGCCCTGGCCCAGGCGGGACAGGCCAACAGGCAGGGTGGCTGTCCTCAGCCCCACAGGCTTTGAGGCGGGGCTTAGCTAGCTGGCCACTCCCACGGTGCAGGAATGAGAGCCTCAGCCAGGGAGGTGGGAGACAAATGGCCCCACCTGGCCAGCTGCATTTCCACCTGGTGACAAAGCAGCGAAGCCCCTTCATCACCCTTCCCACAGCTGGGGAGCAGCGGAGTAGATGGTGCATGTGGCCCCCTGCATCTGCACACGCACACCTTACACAAAAAGGAAATCCCCCCATGCAACTCCCACTGGCTCCCATACCCATCACCTCCTCCTCTTGCTCTGCTCTGAGTCAGGGGGAACCATGTTTCTAGAACATCTTGAACACTTGTTTCCTGGGTCAGGCCACTGGGAAACCAGGGGTGGGGAGAGAGGGTGTGGGTGGGGGAAGAGAGTCAGCGAGGTCTCCCCTCACTCTGGCTTAGACAGTGGCCAGTGGCTTCATCAGCCCTGCCACCGTGGGTCAGATGACCACCTTGCGCCTGGTCTCCGAGAACAGCCACCTGGCCTCTTCAACCAGGAGTGGCAGCATCTGCAGCTGGGGCCTTGGGTTACCCAGCTGTCCTTGCTTAATTACCTGGGGCATGGAGGTCTCTCTTTCTTTCTTTCTTTCTTTCTTTCTTTCTTTCTTTCTTTCTTTCTTTCTTTCTTTTGCAGTACTGGGGGTTGAACCCAGGGCCTGGAGCCTGCATGCTCTGCAAGTGCTGGACCACTGAGCTGCACCCTCAGCCCATTTTTTTTTGACTTTTTGAGAAAAGGTATCGCTAAGTTATGCAGACTGCCTCTGGTCTCGAACTTGTGATCCTCCCACCTCCACCTCTGGAGCCGCTAGGATTACAGGTGTGCGCCACTGCCGCTAACCTTTCCTTGGGTGTTAGCTGGCCCATGATCTTGGTGCGCTGGTTGGATGCAGGCACCTTAGACAGTGTCGGCTGCAGACAGTGCACTGTGTCATGCCAGGGCCTCAGCACGGGGCTGTGAACAACCTGCACAACCGTCCCCAGCAGCCCTGTGGATCTGAATGTGTGGTACAAAACAGGAGTGGGTCCCACCTACGGGAGAGCTGCTGGAAGGCGGAAGTGCTGAGCAGGTGGAACTGTGCTCCTGTGCTGGCTCCCGGGCTCCTGCGGGCAGGTCTCCCGCTGCCACCTCGGCCACCCAAGTCCTGATTCCTGGTCCCCCTCTTCAGAGAAGACTTCCTGGGCTTTCTCTGGACGTCTGCTCAGATAAAACCCTGTGCAGCTGCCATGTATCTCGGGGGTGTGGCTGGCCAGTCCGTCTTCACCCCACTTCCCACCTGCCTCCTCGCCTGTCCTGCTGGCCTCTCTTGGGGCTTGTCATGAAATAGCCATGGCAGGCTTCTCTGAAAAGCCTGTTCCTGTGACCAGGATTCCTGTGACAATTCTGCCTGTAAAGAGCCCACCTCCTACTTTTATCCTGAGGCCCAGTGTGTTTTTAAGTTAGCTTTGTGAAGGAGGACTTGATACAAAAATGGAACTATTTCATATATACCAATCAGTGAGCGGGCTCAGTGAGTTAGCTCAGTTGGTAGAGCGCTGCGCTGCAGTCTCTGAGGCCCTGACTTTAATTCCCAGCACCGCAAAAATGGGAGAAGGACATGGCAATCCACTCCCAAGGCAATCCCGAAACAGTCAGCCATTGAAAACCCTATGAGGGTCGCTATGAGTCAGATACCAACTTGGCATCTAACAACAACAACAATTCAGTGGGCTTTGACACACGTGCACACACCCAGGGAGCCCCTACCACAGTCAGGGTATGAATGCACCCATTGCCCCTGCACCTCTCAACACTCCTTCCTGCCTACCCCACTCTGTGAGAAGGACACAACTTGAGCTCAGCTTTCTTCACAGTTTTCCAAGTGCACAACCCATTATTGCCAGTCTAGGCTCAGA
>VMDO01039828.1:0-12399 GCA_007922755.1 Pedetes capensis
AAAAAGAAAACCCTATGAGGGTCGCTATGAGTCAGATACCGACTCAATGGCACCTAACAACAACAACAACAACATATATAATAGACATATGAGCTGCACAGGAAACAAGTAACTTAATATTCATTTTATTGGTAGGATCAAGAATAATTTAATGTTTATGGTCATAGGGTTTTTCACGAGTCTTCAAGCACCAACTCCTCTTCTGGGATTTCTCGCAAACAAGTTTATTTCTCCCAAGCAGTCTGGTGACCCTAGCCTTCCCTTCTATTATACCTTAAAAGGGGCCTGAGTGCACACCATGAGCCAAGACAGATGTGAGATTAGGACTAGATCCCTCAACATACCCATTCTTGATCTACACATGCCAAATATTATTATTCAAAGCAGATTTCTTTCTTTTGACAAATAGAATTCCCCATTTGCACAGGCCAAGCACCCAAAAGTATATCCAAAAGACGCTGCTAGATTTTCAGTGACCCAGACCAAAAGGGATGAGAGCTATCTTGCAAAGGGAGCTTATCTATTTTGGTCTTCATTAGCAGATATGGGAAGGAAGGGGAATATAGAGTAAGAAAGGGACAGAGAGTAGAAAAGGGGGCTTATTTTTTCTTTGTTTTGCTTTGCTTTGGTTTTGGAAATTTTTTAAAATACTGACCTAAACAATATCTTAATGAGGCAGGTCAGTGTTTACACTCCTTCAAACCCCATTTAACCTTTCTGTGCCTCATCTGTCATGCATCTTGGCCAAAATCACATACCAAATCAGTGACACAGTCATCATGAGGCCTCCCAGCTTCATATTATAAATAAGCCAAGTGACAGAACAGAGAGGAAAACTGGGTCAGAGAAAAAAAAATTGGCCTAAAAAAATCTATGTTTCAAAATAAAGCCAACTACTCAAAGACATTACATTTCCCATCTATAAACAGAAAAATAAGTTGAGGTCCTAACATCTTTATTTTCCAATGCATATATAGAGGTACTTTTCAGTGGTAAGAAGAGCAAAATGATGAATTAATCATAGTCAATTGTTTTATCTGATGAAGCTCCATTTCTTATAAATTTTAATAGTGTTATGGAAACAAGTTAAGAAACTGGCTAACATAACAGAGCTATAAAGATCCATCTAAGTAAAAAAAGGGTGTATATGTTGAGTAAAATATGCCTAAAACCAAAGGCATATTTTTAAAGTATCAGTTGGTAGTATCTGTACTTCCAATTCCTCATCATCTAAATTGTTTTCTACCAACTTCTTCTTTCCTTTAGAAATCTCTTTAGATTCCTAGATTTGTACTCCAGCTTTTGTTTGTTTGTTTGTTTGTTGCTCTTAGGTGCCATTGAGTCAGGTCAACTCATAGCAACTCTCATAAGGTTTTCAATGGCTGATTGTTTGGGGATTGCTTTGGGAGTAGATTACCACGTTCTTCTCCCATTTCGGCAGTACTGGAGATTGAACCCAGGGCCTCAGAGCTGGCTCTAATCCCATTAATTGCAGTGCCTAATTCATAATTAATTTTTGAGCCTTGGATTTCTGGCCTAGATATTTACTAGTTCTTCTGGCTTCTCTCTGTCACCACACACAGAGTAAGGGGAAACTCAGGCAGGTTTCCAGTGCTTTTCATCAAGCACCCCAGGAATATGGAAGAGGCCCAATTTGTCTTATGGCTAGAACTAACACATTATAAGGAAAAATATAGGGATGGGACCAAGTAGCCTTACTCTAGGCGAAGCTGACTAAAGCAAAGTTGCTAGTACACCTATGAGTGGGCTCACTTACCTATGTTTCATGCACACACACACATGCACACACACACACACTAATCCCCCACAAATCTAGAGGATACCAGCAAATTTTCAGGTTTTCTCCTATAAGTATAGCTCTTTGTAGCCAGTAAGACTCAAAACAGGCCTTGGAGGGTGGGTAAGGACTGAGCAAATGAACAAATCCAGGACCACCTTAAACAAAATGATTCCTCTTTGCTAATTAGGAACCAGCAAGCCCCTCTGGAGTACTGTGCAGTATGCTTGGCTGTTATATATTATGGGTATATTATCATTGCATGCCAGGATACAGAGAATATAGGAATGCTGGTCATTAACCTATTACCCTGGAATGTTACCTGTTGGGAATTGCCCAGTACTCCAGAATGAGGGAGAGGTCTACATCTGGCCCATCAAGGCCCTGCCTGCCACTCCCTTGAACTGACCCAGACCAAGAACTTGAGTATTGGCCTCATACCCACGACTCAGGGATTATAGAACTGAAGTGGAGTCTACCTCAAGCACACTACAGAATTAATCAGGGCTTTTACCCAGGTATCTCTTGGAAGACTCCGCTTTGTTTACCCTGAGGTGGGTGGATTCCTTTCTCTATAAGCAATTGTTCAGGATTATCAACCACAATGATCATCCTCGTTGTTCTCAAATCATTCATTTATGCTTGCTCTCATCACCTAGAACCTCAACTCTTGGCTCCATAACCCAATGTCAATACCCATATTTGGCCTTCTTCAGTTTTGTTGACACTTTTGACTCCCCTCCAAGACCAGAGGTTTGGATCTCATCCAGTTTTCTGCTTTCCTTATTTTGTTTGCCTTTTCAAAGTAGAAGTAGAGTCATTTTTTTAATTATAAAATTATGACATGTTCTGTGAAAACTAAAAAAAAATACATGAATAAACCAATAGAGAGTGATATAAAATATGAAAATTATCCATGATTCCACCACCCAGATGATGCCCTCTTCTACCTTAGCTAGGAATTTCCTAAACAAGCCCTGAAGAACTCTACCAAGTTGTGCCAGCCTCTGATACCCCTGTAATTAGATTTAACGCACTAGGCACAGAATGAGAGGATTCAGAATTTTGGTCATGAACAGGGTCAAAATACTTGAACTTTTCTTTCTCATTATATGCTAGCCACAAAGTGAATAAGTGGACCCATCATGCTCATCAGCATTTAAGGCCTATAGCCACCTGGGGAAGACATCTGGGATATGTGAGCAAATGAATTAAAAGTATCTAACGTGGACCTCCCCAATCTTTCACAGAGAACAAACACACTCAGACATCAATTTAAGGCCTTTAAGAGGTTTGGGGAAATATGTGTGTATATGTGTGTATGTATGTGCATGTGTGTATGTATATGTTGTTGTTGTTGTTGTTAGGTGCCGTCGAGTCAGTATCCAACTCATAGAGACCCTCATAGGGTTTTCAATGGCAGACTGTTTTGGGATTGCCTTGGGAGTGGATTGCCAGGTCCTTCTCCCATGCGTATGTATATGCAAGTGGGTATACTTATATAAACACAATTGACTTTCACATGTAATATGGCTTATTACTCAATTCATTTTAGATTGTGTATACAACTCGATGGCACCTAAAAACAATTTTTTTTACTTCTCATGCTTCTTATTTGACTCTTAAATCTTCAAATAGATGTTTTAATTTTTTTAGAAGCAGTTGTCTGACCCAGGATATTTAAAGGTAAAGCATTCTACATCTTTATTCTTTGAAGAACAGGACTACTTGTAGTATACTAAGAAGCAACCAATTTTAAGTTGCTTTCATTACTCTTCCTCCATCTGTTCAAGTCTGTAGAAGTTGAATTTTGAGCCCCTTGTGATTCTAAAATAAGGGAAGAGCTCCACTCTATGGTAATGTTTTGAAGTGCACCAAGGAAAATGTCACTAACAATACTCTCAGAATCCAATTTTGTTTCTCTGTCTCTCTCCACACACACACACACACACACACAGGATTTTTAGAATTCTCATCCAAGAAACAAACACAGGAATTCAATTTTTTAAATGCAGACTACATTTTCCAACAGCCTATAACTCTTTTTCTGCCTTACACTCAAAATGACAAAATGGACAAAGTTGAATTAAGATTAAATAAAATTTTCTAGTGGTTATTGGCCTCAGTGCTGGCAGTAAAACAACAACTAGAGCATTTTTACTTGATACACAATATAATAAAAATAGCTAATGATTACTGAATATGCAACAAGTTGTTCAACGTGAGGCATAGCTATGTATATACATACTCACACTGACTTAATACACAATCCTATAAGGTAGATACTACTATCAATTCCATTGTACAAATGAAGAAAATAAGGCCTACAGAATGCAAATTGCTCAATGTCACATAGTTAATAAGTGTCAAAGTCAGAACTTGAAGCTAGCTAGCCAGGGCTCTAAACCACCATGCAAAACATCTCTATAGCTCAACTTTGACATGTTCTCTCTCAAACAATCTGAAGCCATAATCTTGTCCACATTCTTTCTCAAAATAACTAAAGGCACTATAAGACCCTCAGTTCTATTTCTATTCTTCTCATGGCTGTCTCATATTTGTAACTCTTTGGCTTACCTCCCAAGCTCTTCTCTACTCTTAAAATGATTTTATTTGTGAGTTTCAATACAAAATCTTATACCTGAGATCTCAGGTTTCACATCTTTTCACTATATTCTGTCTTCTCTCCCTCTAACCCTCACCCTATCTTAGCCACTTCAAACATCATTCATTTAAAATCATGTTGAAAATGGCACATTCCTAAAAATCTACCAATGTTAATACAACTAAGATCAGAATTTTTTCTGGAACACTTATTTCTAAGACATTTATTTTCCTGTGCTATTTTCTTAATTTGTTAACATATATGTGTATATATATGTGCATATGTATACATATGGGCTGGGATTTAGCTCAGTTGGTAGAGCACTGCGCTGCAGTCTCTGAGGTCCCGAGTTCAATTCCCAGCACCGCAAAAGTGGGAGAAGGACCTGGCAATCCACTCCCAAGGCAATCCTGAAAACAGTCTGCCATTGAAAACCCTATGAGGGTCGCTATGAGTCGGATACCGACTCGACGGCACCTAACAACAACAACAACATGTATACATATATACACACATATATGCAAAGATATGTATTTCAGTATAAGCAAACACTAGTTCTCAGGGAAAATATTGAGTAGTATTTTCCAGGACTTTCAACATTGCTACCAAAGTAACATTCCATTGAGGGAAAAACTATTTCTTATTCATAGATTTAACAAAAATTTATTGAGCCTTCACTATTCCTATGCTGTGGGGACACCACAATGAAGAAGCCAAATATGGTCCTTGTCTGATGGAACTTACAGTTTTGAATATTCAAGACAAATAAGAAAGAGACTATTTGGACCTAGGGATGCCTTCTGGTTTTTTCTTGTTTTTGTTTTTTGTTTGTTTGTTTGTTTGTTTTTGTTGTTGTTGTTGGTGGTGGTGGTTGTTGTTTGCAGGACTGTGGAGTTGAATGCAGGGTCTCATGCACATGAGGCAAGTAGTCTACCACTGAGAAGCACCATAAGTCTCTTTTTAAATTTTTTAATCTTGATACAGGGTCTAAGTTGCACAGTCTGCCTCTGGCCTCAGACTCATGATCCTCCTGCCTCAGGTTTCCAAATACCTGGGATTACAGGTGTGTGCCACAGTACCTGGCCAGATACATATTTGAAATGTACTATCCAACAACCCTCAAATCAGAGTTACTAGCATGCATACTGTCCACTAAGTGACAAAAAATGAGATTCACTGTCTTTTTAACTCTATCTACAGAAAGTAAAACTCATGAACAGGAGAAAATAAGATTGTATCCTACATTCCAAAATTTCTAGATGATAGTTTTCTCAAACTACCAAAACAAGGAAATCAGAAAGGTCAAATGATGCCCTGGGAACCATCTTACCATGGAACCTTGCCTTTTGAATTTGGAATTCCTTGTTAAGCTAGAGGCAATCTGGAAGAAGCTCAGCCTGACCCAAATGAGAGCCTTCACTAAATTCCTCCTTGTCTTTTTTTATGCCTGTGATCTTTGAGCACCACCTAAATTGCAAACTGGCTAGACATCAATAATCTAGTAATTTCCTTAGTCCCATTCCTCTCTATCTCACTTCTCTACCCAATGACTCGGGGCTCCTCTTCTATCAACATTTCCACCACATTGGCTGGAACCAGGGCCTTGAACTGAACCTGAACCCAAATCCTAAACTTGTTCCAATTCAAGCATTTTAAAAAATTCTTTCTGAACCCAAATCAGAACCTGAACCTGAACCTGAAACTGAGCCCAGTGAAAAATTGAATTCAAGTTCGGCTTTTAATTTTTTTGTGTCATTAGCTATTTAAAAATTGAAGACAATGAAAAAGATTATTCATCTATCTACACACAGGATTAAATGTTAAAACTAAACAGAACCCAAACCCTCTAAATTTTAACATATTGAACCTGTACCTGAATCTGAACACAATTTTTTGTGGTTTTAAAGCCCTGCCTGGAATTCACTCAAAAATACAAAGTCCAATTCTAACACTGCTGCTTCTTCCCTCCGTGCTCACTCCATCTCCTGTTGCAAACTGGAAGGCAGCTCTCTATACAACAACTACACATATCCATTTCAAGGCTCTTCTTTTCTTATACAACGTGTATATAGGGCTGGGGTTGGGGTTAGAGAGAGCTGTGTTACCATTCTATTTATTCTTCCATTGCATTTTCTTAACCAGAGATGGACAAATTTTGTCTTTAAAGTACAAGATAATAAACATTTTAGGATTTGTGGAACAAGCTTGAAAGTAGCCAAAGACAATACATAAGCAAATGGGAATGGCTGTGTCGCAATAAAATTTTATGTACAAAAATAGGAAGATTTTATCCACAAGTAGTTTGCAGAATTCTAAACTATTAATCTTTCACACTCATGAAAAAATCCTTCTTACATGAAAATCACACTAGCTATCCCTCATCCAAACTCTCCTTGCTCTCATCATATAACCCCTGGTCCATCCATGTATGTTGAGGACTCTAGTATCTGCTTCACAATCAATCTCTAACTCCACCATCATTCTGGATGACTGCCAAATCCATAAGAATGATTGGTACACCATCATGGCCTCATAGTGTCTTGATTTCCTCAATTCCAATGATGTTAACCACCACTCCATTTCAATAATCCATTCCTTTAAGAAATATTCCTCTCTAGTGTACAAGAGGGTAAGGGGGAACCTATATGAATAATGTACAACAAAATGCATGTATGGAAATATCACAATGAAGAGCATGTCAGAATGAATCACATTAAGGTGTACATTAAAATTTTCCAATAAAAAAGAAATATTCCTCCATTTAATATCTTCAAACAAATATCCCATTCTGACTACAATTCTTATACTAAGGACTTTCTAATTCTTCCCCTCCCAATAAGTCTGATCTTTGACCTTGAATCTCCATCATTTTCTCCATTACTTTTCACTTTGGGCACACTTTCTTCCTAACCAATCTACACATCATGGAAATCATCCTTGCTAGCATCCTCACCCATCTTTCTCCTTTTCTTTGCGTTGTACCTCTTTGACTGTCAAAAACATATCTCATTATTGAATCAATTCAATGACCAGATCTAACTCATCTTATAGTCAAATGGCTGAACCTACCTGGAGAAAACTATACTACTCTGTGAATCTAAGTCACAATAAATTAGTGATTTTTGGTTGTTTTTGGTGAGTTTTGTTGTTGTTGTTGTTTGTTTTTTTGTTTGTTTTTTTGTGCAGGGTCTCAATATGTAGCCCAGACTGGCTTACAACTTACTATATAGACTAGGCTGCCCCCAAATTCATGATCCTCCTGCCTCAGCCTCCTAAGTGCTGGGATTACAAAGGTAGCCTACTATGCCCTGCTAAATTAACGATTTTAAACCTTAGCTGGGCCTTCATTAACTGTAGTCAATCCTTTTTAAGGATTTTTTTAACTCCCTTCTTATTCATCTTAGATAAGACAACATGTTGCTATAAAAAGATCACAAGCTTAGGAAGCAGACAGATCTGAGTTGAAAATCTGGATCCACCATTTATTAGCTGTATGATCTTGAGCAAGCCATTTTACCTCTTTATACCTCAGTTTCCTCGTGTTTTTGTTGTTAGGTACCGTCGAGTCAGTATCTGACTCATAGTGACCCTCATAGGGTTTTCAATGGCTGACTGTTTCAGGATTGCCTTGGGAGTGGATTTCCAGGTCCTTCTCCCATTTCTGTGGTGCTGGGAATTGAACTCGGGACCTCAGAGACTGCAGCACAGCGCTCTACTAACTGAGCTAAATCCCAGCCCAGTTTCCTCATGAGCAAACTGGAAATAATACCTGCTTTACATGTTAAATAAGATTAAGTAGCCAGTTGCAGTTGTGTAGGCCTATAATTTCAGCAACTCAGGAGGCAGAGCTGGGAGGATCACAAGTTCAAGGCTAGAGGCAGCCTGAATAACTGAGCAAGATCTTAACTCAAAATAAAAACAAAGAACAGGCTATGGGTGCAGCCCAGTGGCAGAGGACCTTCAAAGTATGCACAAGGCCCTGGGTTCAAACCCCAAGTACCATAAAAAATATTATGTATTTAAAACAACACAGTCCATAGTGTCCAGCAGGTGTGTAATAAATGATAACTACTAACAAGAGTTCAGATTCATCAGATGACTATACTTATTTCACTATGACCATTAAGTGTTCCTTAGTCTGAGTTTCCCAGAGAGCAGAAAAATGAAAATGTGAAGTTGAACTGTTTTAACACAGAGAAGCCATAGGGTTCAGCATAATACATTGTAAGAGTATGCAATCTCAGTGAATAGGAGGATGGGGAAAGGGAAAGGTGAAGGAATGAGTCAATATAAAGGTATATTGATATCAAGCTTGAGTTTGTGGGACCATTTTCAGAGATATGTTATAAATACAGCATGCATCTCAGATCAGTCAACAAAAGAGGGTAGAAAAAGAATGAAACACCCAGCTTCTGTCTTTTATTGATCAAAGATTTATGTTACCGAGTGGTATTAACTCCCTTGCATCTCCATGCTACACTGTACACAAGTGCCCCAGCCAGTCCTAGGGTGCTTCAAGATTCAGTGTCAGCAGAAAAGCACCAGAGGAGGAAGCAGTATCAGCATGCAATAATTAGCTGACTGGTTGTACCTGTTCCAATTAGAGCAGGGGCTGGGGATGAAATAATAGCCAAAGGACTCTACCATGGTTTGTCCCTCAAAGGGTCATGTGGCAGAAGTTTGTTTCCCAATGTAACAGTACTGAGAGGTGGTGAAACCTTTAATGATTAGGGCTAAGTGAGAGCTAGATCATGGGGGAATTAATCCCCTGCTTGAGAGAGTTCAATCTTGTGGGAATGGATTCTCTTAAAAGTTGGCTGTTATAAAGTTGTCAGCACCTCTGTCCCCCTTCTTTTATGCATGTTCCACTTGCTGTTCTCACCCGTACTTCCACCATCTGCATGTTATGACACAGCATGAAGCCCTTACTAGATCTAGCCACCCAATTTTGAGCTTCCTGCCTCCAGAACTGTGAGCTAAGTAAACCTGTTTTCCTTATAAAGTACCTAGTCTCAGATATTACATTATAGAAACATAAAACAGACCAAGATAGCCCCTGAGACAGTAAGGCTGTGGTGGTCCATCATCATTGTCAATTTGACTGAATTTAAAATCACCTAGGAAATTGGTAAGGCCCACCTCTAGGTGTGCTGTGAGAGCATTTCCAGAGAGGAATTAACTGAGTGGGGAAGACCATCCTATGGGCTGGGGGCCTGGATAGAATTAAAGAGGAAAATAGAGAAAGCTTGCAACTGCCAACATTTCCCTCTCTCTGCTCCCTAGCCCACCACAATGTGAACTAAGCTGCTCTGCCATGCCTTCCCCACGATGATAGAGTGAACCCTCTGAAATAGGAGCTGAAATAAATCTTTCCTTCCTTAAGATGTTCTTTCAGGTATTTGGTCACAGGGATGTAAAAGTAACTAATAAAAAGGCTGGCTGATATATAATGTGAAAGCCTTTCATTCTGTAGACTCTGTTGTAACTGTAATCCTCTCTCTCTCTCTCTCTCTCTCTCTCTCTCTCTCTCTCTCTCTCTCTCGTCATGGGAACAGGTACACCTCTTATGGTTTAGAGCTAACATCCACCCCTCCATACCCTCTACCCTTCCCACTCCTACTGTACTCTCAATTTCAATCACTCTTACCTCCCCCAAGATGTTTTACCTTCAATTTTTCCCATTCTCGTGATCCCTTCCCCTCTACCTACATATCTGCTTAGGTCTTTCCTTAAAATATACATCCCATAATTTATACAGTCTCCTAATCACTTCTTTTTCTCTTTCCTTCACTTCTTAGGAAAAAATATCTCAAATGAGTGAAACAGACATACTGTTACTACTAGCCCACCTCAAAACAGTATAAACAAATGTCAACACTACTGAAACACATTTTCTGAGGCCACCACTGACTTCCACGTGGCCATAGCCAATAGACATATTTCTGTCCATATCTATCTTGGTTTCTTGGTCATATATGTTCCTGTTAACTGCTCCTTCCTAGTGAAACCTCTTCTCAGCTCAGTTACCAGGAGACTAATATTCAGTGCTTCTCCTAATTTGCTTGTTGGCCTCTTTTTTCTCAGATGCTAGCCAGTCCTTAAATGTTGGACTTCCCTACAGTTGTTCCTTTACCCTCCTTCTCTTCTCATTTCCCACACCTTCCTTGCATTTCAAGTATCATGTGCTGACAACTTCCAAACTTATATTATTCCAATCAGAACTCTCCCCCAGCACCCATCTTCAAACACATATATCCAGCTGCTTAATGTATTTCCTGAAAGTATTTCAAACTCACATATTAAAACCTAAACTCATTATCTTCCCAATAACTTCCCCTCTAAACTTTCTCGTAAAACCTTTCTGCAGATAATGCCTGTTCTCACCATCACTGTTTACATTTTATTCAAAAATTAATCATTCACTATCTATTTTATGTGGTGTTCTAGTTGCTTGTTCTTGTCTCTCTAGCTCGATATACCCTTACACTTAATATTTATTCCTAGATTCTACCACTTTGAATATGATTTAAACTCCTCTATCAGGGGAACATTTTGGCCATGGGAACTAGAATTATTCACACAAAAATCTTGGACTCCTCTTGGTACCACTAAAGTTAGCTGAAGTATCTAGGCCAGGGTAGAGCTAAAGTCAATGGAGCATACATCCCATACTGCCAAGTCCAGAGCAGGGGAATAAGCAGTAGGAAAGGAGATGAGGATGAAGAGGAGAGTTATCAGCCCCTAGTGGCTCATTTAACAAGCTTTATCTATTCCCACCAACAGCTACTAAGCACTACATAAAATGCATAGCCAATAATCCATGACATACTCTTAGTTCAAAGACTAAGTCTTGAACATCTCAGCCTGACACTCATCTTCCACTTCGGTCTCTCTCTCTCTCTTTCTTATGTCTTCCATACATAGACTTCACATATTCTTTTCTTCATTATGTCCTTGGACTTGATACAGATAGTTGAATCCCAGGTCATGGTTTTGGCTCTTTCCAGTTACAACTCAGCTTCTGGTCCTATCAATACTATGACCTAGCTACCCTTGCCCAAGTATTAAGATTCAAAAACAACTGAGAGAAATTGTTGACTAACCAAGAGTGTAAAGGGTCTTAAATATCAGATTGAAAAGCATGGGCTTATATTTGCAGGAAGTCTATAAAGTTTCTAGGTAGGAAAGTAACAGGATGAAAACATAAGTCACATTTTAGAATCTAATAGAACAGTAAGAGTACCTATAGTGAAGATAAACTAAGAAGGAAGACTGAAAGCAAGGAAGTCTATTTCAGGAATCCAAGAATGAGGTAATCAGCCTAGCCTAGTCAACCACACCTGCCTTATCTCTTCAAGCTTAATGCCTTATCCAATAGCTTATGGAATCTAAATGAGGAAGCTTCAGTCAACAGCAGAGAACAGATGGCCATATTTGCAACAAGTTCAGAACATCAAAACGACCAGTAAATGAAATTGATATCACTGTAGATTATGCTGTTAATAGCTTGAGTTTTTAAAGAGAAGTCATTTGCTATTATACTATAAATATCTAAAGTGTCTTCTTTGCTTTAAACACTAAAATTTAGGGGTATTTACTACAGGATGGTCAATAATAGAAAATGACACTCTTTTAGATTGTTCGTGCCTTACTTTGCAAATTGCTCTTAATTAGGCTCTCATTTTAGAACTGTATTAAAGGATTTAAAAATAATCTCTACAATGGCTCACACAACTTTCAGAGGTATATCTATGAAAAGGGGGTATTAATTAATTATACCTCTAGATCTGAAAAGAAATACTAATATGTTCATAATGATCTCTTGCCAATCAGCTCCAGCTGTATTCATTTATATGAAGAAATTTTACTCATTAGTCCTTACATGTAACTGACCTTATTTGAATTCTACTGACAATGGTCTATAGCTATTGTAATCAAGATGTAAAATATAGGAGTGGAAAGAAAGACTGGTAGACAATCTCCTAGCTAAATATTA